>JAZHYW010027495.1:0-38158 GCA_037355805.1 Ixodes ricinus | reverse complement strand
GCCATGGCGTCGAAGGTGCGAAACAACAGTTCGAAATGGTATCGTTAAACGAATCTACAGCGGCAGTTCACGTATCCGATGGTCGAATATTACCTCCACACTCCCGAACAAAGACGACACTTTAAAAACTGCGGAACAATTCTACGGGTCGCACAGGGGAGTCGCCCCTGGCACCGCAGTTAAGCACGTCTCAAATGCTAATTTTGATGTCGCATGTCGATGATGTCACTGAGGCCCTCGTTACGGCACTATTTCATTTATTAATTAATTCAATTAGCGACAAGTTTCGCCGTTTATACTGAGCCGAGGATCGCGACGAGCGGGACCACGATTGGGGATGCGGTGAACACGCCGTTCGGATATACGCGCGCATCTCCGAACGTCAAGAGTCGTCCAGGGCGTTCCGCTCCGCCGACTCACCCAGCAGACGTTGGCCGCAACGCGCGGCTCTGCTCCGAGTCCCTTGACCAGGGCCTGGAGCAGCGGCCCCAGGTAGTTCTCCGAGACCACCGCCTCCGGGATGATCTCGCAACACGCGGCCGATGGTCCATGCCACCGTGTCGCGGACCACCACGCTCTCGTCCGACATCAGCCTCGATCAGGGTGGGCATGGCCTGCTCCACCAGGGGCTTGAGGATGGCCGGGTCCGGGCCCTCCAGGAGACAACCTACGTGCAGGACGATTCCCCAGCCGTCGTAAACGGGTTGCCCGCGGGAACCGGAAATCGCACCCCGCATCAAAGCACGGACTCGTTTCACCCGACGCCGTTCCTAGGAATTATGCAAAGTGCTCGAGCACGACATTCTGGCTGGACTGACTGGATTGGAGAGCAAGCCAGAGTGGGAGAGCCGTCTGCCATATCCTGCTCGGCAGCTGTACGGTCATTGGAACTACGGGCAAACCGCGGATTTCAAGGCAGAAATCGAGGAGAAAGAAGCCAAAGTTCAAATGGGGGTCTTACGTGCCAAACCAACCAAGGTCTTCCGGAATGCCCCGGCAAAGGACCGAGGATTAACTTCTAGTAAATTACTTCCTAAGTTCTCAGAAATACAATTTCTGTCTACTATAATTTTGATGTAGATTTTGACCACCCACGGATTTCTCGACGCATCAACCAAAATCTCTGTGCCTTCTCTGCAATAAGCCTCCGTCGGGTTGCGGGCACCCGGGAATTCGTAGCAGGCCGGCACTCTGCCCCGAAGCCGAGGCGGCATTGGGGAGACAAAACGGCAAGACAAACATGTCCGCACACCAGCCAGGGAAGCTCTCCGGGCATGATACTTCCCGAAAATCCACTTTTGTCGCTTTCTCTAGAGCCACTAAATGAGCTACGCTTAGAGTGTCGGCACTCTGTTCCCCGGTATTGTTGTGGATGCAGTTATCTTGGTGCTTAGTATAGAGCAGACGCAACTGTCGATCGTCACGATTCAAAAGTGACTTCCTCGCCATTAGATTTGGTGTTAGGAAGCTCATGTAATATTGCTTTGCTCGGTCGCGAACTGTTTAAGTATTTGTGAAGGACGGAAAGCATTTCCTGTGATTTCAAAAAAGCTTCAGACAACTGGCAATTACGATTTTAAAGGGACCATGAAATTACCTTTTTACTTTTGCCAAATAACTTTCACATTAAACCCTCAATGTTCACTCAAACGCCTGAACATGCATCCGTTTTCATTACAGGTTTATTACCTTCTACACAAAAAATTATTGAAATATTGAGTTTTTCTTCCTCTCCAACTCACCGCAAAACAAGCCGCGGCGTAAATTTGACGGTCGTGACGTACTATGGCACCAGGCAGTAGGAGAGGGGAGGCGTTAGCGGCGAGCTGGCGGTGGCCGGTAGGGTTTAACACAGTTTTACTGCGCTGATGGCGCCGGTGCCACAGAGATATTTTCGGAATCTGCGCGTCTCATCACCACGGTGGCCATGGACACATCCCAGCTGAGAGAAATTCAATTAGATATGTTGCGCTACAGCGACAGCATGACACGGTCCCATAGGCCGGTACGAAGCGCAGCAGTTCGTCAACACGACAGCCTCTTCTCCGTCGCCGTTTCCAGCGGCATCTCTAAAAAAGAAGGGGACACGCTGTCACTTACTGGCATAGCAGAAAATGCATAGTTTTCTATGGGCTCAAGCTTCATTCACTTTTCTTTTTTGTCAGGATAAGCTCACATGGCAGAGTGGATGGAAAAAGAAAAGAAAAAGATGCAGTACGCCCTGCAGTCTGGAGGACGATCGCGACTTTAAAACCCGACTCTATTTATAGTACAAATCTTGCCACACCGCCTTTTCTACGATTGCAAAGACAATGTAATCTTACCAGAGATACAGCAACGCAAAAATATGATTTCGTGATCCCATAGACGTTACGATCGTTCAAGGAATGTTAACACTAAACACTTTTCTCAGGTGATGAAAACATGTCAAAATTCGCATCCTCCAAACACGCTTATAAATACAGTACGCACAAGTAATATCTTGAACTTGAGCACACGCATGGAATGCGCAAAGTAAGAAATATGGGCGATGTTCGAGGAGACAAACCTCAAGAAAGCTTTTCTGCTGTCTTGAGGGTGCCGCCACAACATCGCCGCACGTGTAGATGGATCTTCTCTTCTAGGACGTGCTGGGTTATCATCGTGACACGAGATGAGTATTCAGTAAAAGATGGCGCTCTAAGCGGAACGAAGAGCTTCCACCACACCGACCACATCAAACGATCACCACCGACGACATACTCTCCAGCAGAAAGCATGCAGGAACAGCGCAGGCGCAGTCTTATCTTTCTCTTGCTTCGTTTACCACACGATAGAGGGCGCATAGCTCTGAGCATTGTAAAATTCGGCAATTTCCGTCAAATTGCTAATTATTCAACAAAATGTGGATCAGAATATTCTTTAACAAAACTTTTAAGAAACATTCACCAGCTATTTATTGTTTATGATCGCATTTCTGGTGAGGTAGGCTCTTATCCAATAGGATAAGCGACGTGGATTTGGCTGACGTGCCTTGGCACCGCGGATGCATCGCAGTCAAAAGGCAGAGAGCTTTCGAAGGAAAAAGATATAAAAGAGTCCGCATTCTCTTAAAAGTTCTGTAGCGAAAAAAAATTTTTTTTGCCTCTATATTTTTGTGTTTTGGTTTTCTTTATACCTTTTAGGACGCGTGGTGGATGAAACTCGATTTCAAAATCGTTCCATGGTCCCTTCAAGCCCCAAAATGGACAAGTGTCGTTACTCTGAAGCGTAGCTTTTCAGTGGCTCTAGGTTTCTCATTATAAAGCAACAAAAATTGCAGGAGGACACTCAAAAGGCGAAAGCATTATAGTCTTGCGGGAGAAATGCTTTTGAGTAATGTTTCTACACGCATTAAAGTTTAGGACGACGTCCTAGAGATTGACGCCAAGTTTGGCATCTAGGACGACCTCTAGGACAACGACGGCGTCTAGGGTGGCGTCTAGGACGACCTCTAGGCGACCTTAAAGGGCAACTCTGGTCCATACTTTCGATTTTGGGATTATGACTGTTTTTAGTGCAGTCAGCGTCGCTGAATTTCAAGCTGTTATTTTTTTCTCGTTATTTTGCGTAGTTTTAAAGATATCGACGCCTCAAAGTATTGTTTGGGGCACGGCCAACAAAACCGAAACTAGCCGCTCGAGGCCCCGGCAACACTGGAAATCAGCTGCTATGTGAACGTGACGTCAGGATCGTTCCCGGTCAACGAGTACGCAGGCCGAGCGGCACCTGCCTCTGTTGCGCTAGCCGTCTAAAGATAGGAGGTACGCTGATTTTGTTTTAATTCTGTATACGTGGTAGTTATCCAGCATATGTAGCAAGAGTTAGTGCGTATCCCAAAAGCTAGCGACTGGAAAACCCGTGAACTCGTACAGTGCCATACTCGGCGGCCGCCGCCGTGCGTGCGCTATGCCGTACTCGTCGCTCGGAAAACAAGTGAACTCGTTCGGTGACGTACTCAGCGGCCGTCGCCGTGCGTGCGGTTTTCCGTACTCGTCGCTAGGCCTAAATTGTCATCAGGGCTCCGTGGATGGAGCGGCGTTGCTCTACACCGCGCTGCAAGTGACGTACAGTACTGGGGGCCCTCTCGCGTTCGCGCTGCACGTCAGTCCCGGACACGAAGCTTTGAGGCTCTCCGGCGCGGGCCGTGGCGCTCTAACACACGTGTACTGGGCTGTACACGTCTGTTTTTTCGTTCTCTCGGCGCCACGGAGGCGATCTGGCGGAGGACTGCGTCCCTCCCGCAACCCCTCGGCCACCCAGCGAGGGGCCACTGCGACTCACCGAAGGTCATGACGGCCGCGTCCCGGTACCTCCAGTCCGGGTGCTTGATGTGCTCCCTGACGAAGGGTAGGCTGTGGGCAATCATGTCATCCTCGCAGCAGCTCGCCATCAGCATCAGGCACACACCGGCCGCCTTGCACGGGTTCCAGTCGTCCTCGTCGTCGTGCTCCTCCTGGAAGCCACGGCAGACCGGGACGGTAAAGAAGGGAACAGAACACGGCAAATGCCAACTGACAACATCGGAAAAAGAAAGCAGACGAAAGGTCAGGAGCGTTCGTTTGGCCGCGACGAGTCGAAGTCGCTTGAGTGCTCGTCGGCTTTACTTTTACGCAATGCGGGAGGCCGGCATTTTTCTGCAAAGCTGGAAAGGATCAAGGCACAGACGTTAAAAGTGATGTTTTGCTGCTTCTTTGTATATATTAAGGCATCACCAGCAATGTGGGCCCTTTGCGACCGCCCACTGGGATTACCGATGTCTGCAAGTATGCCCCGCCGTTCTGAAGCGGCGGGAATGCACAGGACCTCTCCCTCTAGGTTACGTTAACTCTGTGTGGCAGACACCGTGCGGCCGAACCAGTCATCACGGGGAAAGCATGCACCTCAACCCTTTTCCTCTGTTCACCCTCTTGGCTGAATATCGCAAGACCTCTTGAAGGACTGGTGTAACGAGAGAAAGCTAAAGTATGTTTCTCAGATATCATTCTCTAGCAAAGATGCTGATATGGTCAAGATTTAAATGAAGAAATGGCCTTGGCTGCATAGGAGTTCTGTTATGGTGGGGACGGAAGCTGATCCCCCCCAAAAAAAGGGGTAAGGTTTCCTCCTTTCTAGCTAAATGTCAGCAGACACCTAAAACATTTCCACTTTTTCTTTACTAAAAGTGGTCCTTTCTCAAAACAAAGTTCATTATGCTGCCTAGACATTTCTCCAAAATTACGAGACATACCTTTTCACGGAATACAGAGTGCCTAAACTGAAGTCAATCACCGAAACCGAGAGAGAGATGGAGCATGTAGCAGCCCAACACATCAATGGTTCACTTCTTCCCCACTGTGCTGCATTTAGCACCACCTGTGTCGGTGCTGCCTGCGATAGCCAAGTGTCCTCAAAGTAAGGAAAATCGCTCCACTGTTCCTTTAACTTCCCTCAAACTAGGCTATAGATCTTGGCCCACCCAAGATAAAAACGCAAAGCAAGCCAAGGGCCTGACCTGCTTTGTGAGGGTCTGCACCAGGATGGGGACGAGGTACTGCAGAGCCCCCTTGGCGTAGAAGCGGGAAGTTCTGGCCGGAGGGCGCCCTTGTTCGCTCGCCTGCAAGCGCAAGAGCACAAGATTTGCACACCACTCAAAGACAAAAATTTGAGGATTTGCAAAGACTTTCAAGGACGCAATGCCATGTCGCATACGGCCATGTTGTAACGGGAACGTTTTTAATGCATTGCAAATGCAGTTATCATTGCAAAAAGCATACTTTATCTCGACCACTTTTTCCATTAGACTAAGACTATACTCTGTTTCAGCTTGTGTTGTACCGCAGGAAAGGCTACAAGCGCGAGCTCCTTGCTCTAAAGCACATCTCGGCGGCACACGCTCTCGTGCACCAAGGGCAGCTGCCAACGCTATGAGCTCACGCTTCTAGCCTTCGCTGCGGTACAAGATAAGGTGAAACGAAGTATATCTAAAGCGTTAATTAGGCCTAAACTTGAGTTTATGTGTTCAATTTTGGATCCTGGGTATGTTACATTATCGAACTTATGAGAATCAATTCAGATCGGCACCGCCCGTTTCATTCTATCAAATTACCGTGTTAGCACAATTCTAACGCACACTTTTTTTCGCCAAAACCGGTGCCCAAAACTTTATGTGCCTTACAATCTAAACCAAATACCGAAACTTCAATACTTTGCATATAGTGGCTAGCCCCATTGCCATCGTGACCCGTCGTGTATCGCATGATGTCCGGTGGGAATCGGGGCGGAGGGCAATGTTTTGAAATTTTTGGGTTCTGAATATTCAGCTAGAAAAACGAGACGGGCGATCTCTCGGGCGGGGAGGAGGTCGTTCTTATGGGACCTTACGATACGCTCATTTGCCGTACGTGTCTTTCTTCTGGTCCCCATTTCTGTCCAATCTGTTTTAGAATAAATCTGTATCAACTAACCCATTTTTGTAACACTTAGATTATGGGTTTAATATTAATCCATTTATTTCCATCCCTCGATGGCAGGGACCATAGAAAAAGCTCCCAGAGGCAGCTTGACAAGCCCTCGGCCCCCTTACAGCCTTACCGTGGCAGACAGTGCTTCAGGGAAACAGTGTAAAGTGGACATCTCTAAAAACCAATATAAACAGGCAACATTTTTATACAAGTAATAGCTTCGAACCACGAAGAATGAGAACATCAATAAACGTTTCAATGGGAACTATAAGTAGAGTGGCCTTAATTTTCCAAAACCAATAGCAATCAAATGATATTGTTTACTATATGGTCATTGAAAAGTTTTGGCAGCATGTGTATGAGCATCTGGGATCCGTAATTCGTTCTGCACACAAACATCTTCCAGTATTCAATGTGATGGGTCTTTGTGAGCCGGGTCACTTCTGGTGAAAAGACACAGCGATGTTGAACTCCCAACATTCCGTCTTAATTCCAACAAAAAGGTATGGCTTAGCCCACAAGTATAGATAAAAAATTTTAATAATTGAGTCGCCAAAATATTGGCAGTGTACAAGCATCATAAGGAGCATTACAAATACAGTGTAGGGTTTTCTTTCGAAATACCGAATCATGTCAAGGTTTGTAAACGTTGGGCCCCACACAAGACTGCTTATTTGTTATAGAATTCCCAACAAAACTAACATAGCCTACCTCCTTAGAACGTCACATGCCTTCTCCATTATTTTCTTTTGTCAGCTTCAGGATGGCCTACATCAGCCAATCGGAAAGCTCCATTCTCCAGTTGAACGCTTTGGAATGTGGCACACCACCGGAACGATTCGGCGGCTCTTTTACCAACGAGATGGCCACCAGCGGCCTTACTCGAGGAAACAAGGTAGGTCTTCGAAGCGCTACCAGGAGGACACGATACGGACGCAAGGCGGACATGGCTCACCTCGGACGCTTCGATGGAGAGGTCGACCTCCTCGTCGCAGACGTTGGACCAGAACTCGATGCCCTGAAGGGCCACCTCGTCAATGTCGCTCTTCATCGCCTCCATCGTGATCTGCGGGAGACGGAAGGCAACTCCAGAGGTCTGCTGGGCATTCCCCTACTTCGGGGGCCCAGCTCAGTGGGCAGTCGCGCTTCAGACGTCGCAGTGGTCGCAGTCACTCACCGCAAACAGTGCGGGCCCCATGTAGTGCTCCATGTACTGGTAGTAGAGTGACATGATCTTCACCAGGCACTGCAGGGCCGCCACGCGGACCTGGGTGTTGGCGGACTGCGTCGCTTCGCACACCACCTGTGGGCAAAGGGGAAGAAGAACCGTCGGCGATGCATGCCAAACGTTTGCCTGGAACTGTTTACTGGAAGCCGTTCCGGAGTGCAGTCTCTATAGTCCCTTGCGGAACAAGGACAGCGCGTCTTTCAGACAGGCAGCCTCCAGCACGCGTCTTTCACTGTCCCTTGGCTACGTGCGCACGCTCAAGGTGCACAAGACCCCAAGGCGTCGACAAAAGTGGGAAGCTCGCGCAGGATGCGGGACGAAGGGTGATTTTCTTTCTTACCTCGTCGGGGACCGGAAGAGTAAAGTGACAAACACTCGATTCCATTCCAGACCATTTAATTATTGGGCCAGTCGTAAATTTTCCGACTCCGGCATCCTCCCGAATGCTGCGCGTATGTTGCAAAATGTAGGCGTCGTCCTAACGCTTCGACGGCATATTTGCAGTTATTAGAGTCAAACTTTTGCTGTTTGTCAAAAACTAGTAGCTTGAAAATACAGACTACTTGGCATCTGTCGATACCGCTCAACCGATTCACCCGGAACCGCACACGAACAAGCCCCCCCCCTCCTCCTCCTCCTCCTCAGACCTTTTTAAATCTTTTTGTTTTGCCGATTACACACAACATTTCTGGATGAAATAAAGGGTCATTTGCTCACTTATGCAAGTCATTCCCAACATCTCCTTGTTTTTGAACCAACCGCGGGGCAGATAACTGCACAATGCACCTGTCGTAACTTTGACCATACCGACGACGTAATGTCAAGCTGAGAAGCCACCATCAGCAAAACAGGCGTCCATCTCATCCACCACCGCTGCGCGTCACTGCCAGGATCTCGGCCGACGACAACGTCTACCGCGTCGGGCAGAGACCGTGGGACCGCCCTTTCGGACACATGCACCCGTCGCAGGCACCAAGGGACGCCGAGGAGGGACGTACCTGCATAATGAAGTGGCGCTCCGAGTCCTTTTCGAAGTTTGCACGCGTGAACTCGAGTGAGTTGAGCAGGGCGGTGGTGGCAGCCAGCTTGACGTGCTCCGAGGGCTCGTCCTTGCGCATGCCGTGCACGATGGCCGTCAGGATGTCGTTGGACTGGCCCACAAGCACCTCGGGCTCGATGTCCTGGCAGATGTAGCCCATGGCCTCCAGGGTAGCCTCCTTGAGCATCTCTGTCGAGCCCGGGCTGGTGACGTGGCCCGTCAGCTGCCCAATCAGGTCGGCCCACTGCATCTGCGGCAGCTCCGCCACCGCCACGTAGGCCACGCATTGCGCCGCAGAGCTGGGACGTATCGTCTCCGTGCCCAGGGCAGCCACGATCTGGGCGGCGAGAAACGGGCAAGGTAAATCTTGGGTGTCCCACTTCGGAGTGATTTTTAACTCGGCCGCCGGGAAATCCCGTGATGCGCGACCAGAGTCTCGGTTGCACCGTAACTTTTTCGGACGAGACTAGGTGGAGCCGTCCCCAAACTTTTTGGGACGAGTGTGGCTCGTCTGCTTTCCCCGGTTCACACGCTTGATCGTTTTGAAGACCCAGCTCGCTCGTTGCTCAGTTTGTGGCTCTGCCAACAGATGGCAGCACCAACTCTTTTTCTTTCAAATCTTGCTCCCATTTTGTTGGTGGCTAGAGATTTGATTTTCAAGGCAACTGATTTTGAAGACAATAACTAAGCAATAGTGGATTGGAAATTCTCAAAATATTTAAAATGGTTAAGGGGTTAGGGGCTGTCCACAAAGGACCAAATTTGTGCCGCACACGGAAAAACAACCGCGCACCATTTGGCGTATGAGTACGACTTTGGCAAGGACGTCAGCCACACTTCGGGGCACGGAACAGTCACTTTTCGCAAAATTCCCAAAAATTGTTTTTTTTGCAAAAGTTAAGCAGAGGACTAAGGATTAATTTTGACCACCCGGCATCCTCGACGTGCAACCGGAAGCATCCCTCGACATGCAACCGGAATCTCGTTCACACGGCACATTCTCCGCAATAAGCCTCCGTTGATTGCGGGCACCTGGGCCGAGGCCGAGATTCGAACCCGCCACCTGGGCATCCATGAGGCCGGCGCTTTGCCTCCAACGCCCTCGTCTCGTCGCCCCGTCCCCCCCCTATCGACCATGAGCTGCCAGACGAGAGAAGTGCCACTGACATTGTTCTTGATGTAGGCCCTCGTGTCCTGCGGGAAGGAGAGCCAGCGCTGCTGGTACTGCGTCCTCAGGTCGGCGTCCTTGGAGGTCAAGCTGTTCTTTATCTGGAGGCCGGCCGCCATCCGAGCAACCGGGCTGTTGCCGGCATTCTGGAGCACTTCCGACAGCGACTTGAGGAACTCCGCCTGAAACACGGAAGGGAGCTCTGAAACATGCCGGAACAGACCTTCTCTGCAGTCCCATCTCTTGAAAGCCAGACAACCCATCTAGCAAACATGACAGAACTCCTTGCCGGCGGCTTCAAGTACAAACATGCTTGTCGAAGGTCGAGTGCCTACAAAATACATCTTTCAGGTCCTCAGACTTTTATAAAAAAACTCCACTACCATTAAAAAAAAAAAGAGAGATAATCTCAAAATGAATTTGGGTCAGTCAAGCTTAGGTTAAAGAACCGCTTATTCGACAGTGACTTCGTCGCTCACATTTCTTCGTTTGGAAAACCCAACTGCAGAAAACATAATAGGAGAACACACTTACATTGCACACATGAACTGTTTAAAGGTTCAAAAACACACTCTTGGTCCGATGAACCCACCTCCAACAGGAGGGCACTTGTGCCGTTCTTGCCGAAAGATAGAGTAACAGAGGCTCTTCCCGTTTAATCGAGATAAGAGGCCGCTTGCGCCCTACTGTGAAGTTTCGGCAACTGTATCTCAGTGCACCGGAAAACTTTGTCAACGTCAGCGCCACCACATACCACATCCTCGTGCTTCACAGTGCACCTCCACAACACTCTCATCAGTCATTTTCCCCGACTTAGACAACTTTTTGGGAGTAAACCCAACAAATCCCAGATTTTCCCAAATGTTACGTAATTCTTCGACAGTTCCAGGTTTTCCAGGCAGGAAGACACCCCAATACCCCTGTCAGACGGGCATCTTGAAAGTCTTTGAAGTAAATCTCCTTTAACTTAATTGTCATTTAGGCAGTGTCAGACGCGCAAGTCAAATGTCATTCAGGCTGAATGACATTTATGATCAACGAAGTTTTAACTCTTAACTCCTCAACTGCCTACTCTCGTCAACCGCAATCTGGAGGACTACGAAAAATATTAAAAATAGATACTCTTATCTAGGAATTCATCAGTTAGAATGTTAAAACAATTTATGAAGCTCTCTGCTTACTTTAGAGCAACTTTAGCATCCTTTTTGTACATACATATACTCGCGGGCACAGCAATCGCGTCCTATCTGTTCCTTCCTGTTCATACTCGTCACTGCTCATTACTGTGCTCTCCGTTCTCCTTATCTCTTCGCTCTTGTTCTTGTTTTTGTGTTCTCCATTCTCCTTTGCTTGTGGTTTCGTTTTATGGCTTAACTTTAATTTTGCACATTCTTTTGTATTTTGATTGGAGGGCCAGCATCTGGCCCTCCAGGCGATCCGGATCCGCTTCATTTTTTGCTGATGACACGGCAGCTCAGATGGCTGCCAAGGACCTTTGCTGCTGTGCGTTTATACAAAAAGAACAGCGACCTCAGTCTCTGGCTCTCTGGCGGTTCGGAAGGCTCCAATGTCGACACTACAGGAATCCGTGGGGTAAGCAGAGCAGACCCAGCAGACGAGGAACCGGACAGAGAAAAACTTACAAGCCAAGGAACAATGAAGAGTTTTTGCGCGGGAACATTATTGTTGCCTTTAGAGCGGCTCGTACCAGCCCGTACCCAGCAAAGTTGCTTCGCTAGCAAAAACACCACGTGTAATCGTTAAAAGGAATCCATATAAACACAACCCATAATATTGTTTACAAAAATAAATGGCAATACATCAGCAATTTTGTTTTATCGAGCCATTTATTTTGCTAAATGGGTGACCGCTGTCTCCAACAAATCAAAAATACAATTGCAATAAACATCTAAATGGCATTTGAGATTTTCTCCGACACTTATGACACCCAAAAGCTTTCATGACCTTTGGGAATCTCGAAGACCTTTGGTCTAAATGGCATTTGAGTTGACCATCTGACAGGGGTATAAAACTATTACTGCAGCAGACAGGTGTCGGTATTGCTGAACGAAAACACACTTTCAAACTGCTCTGTAGCATTACTCTCTTTGTTTAGATTGCTACATCAACCCTACCCTCCACTCGACCTAAACTGTTACCACAGCAGTGTAGCATATTCAAGGAAACTCGTAGGCGCAACCTGGTGGCCTTACATAGTTCCAACTATGACCTATTTTATAGTTGCTGCAGCTAAGAAGCACAGGGTGTGACAAGTCCCACACATTTTATCATTACTCAGCAGGCAATAAGAATGCCCAAGAACAACTTGCAAAGCAGGTGTGATCACAGTAGGTGTTCCTTGAGCTGTCAGTGAAACTAACAGAGTGAGGACGAAACGCCCAAGCATGCGCTCTAGCTGTGCACACTAGATTGGAGGAGGGGCAACTGAAGCTCCTCCCCATGTCGGTGACCATGCATAGCACAACAAATAGTACTCCATTATTTTATAACCTCTCCAGTGCTGGAACGAGCGAAATGCTTTCTTATCAATGCAGAAAGTTTTGACAAGACATCAAAGGGTGCCGTCCCCATGGACAGAATAGCACCGCTTGATTATCAGTGTCTCAGCGCGTGGACCGTTTACTCCCAAATCACCACTTCGAGATTTGATCGTTGTCCGTTCTTGGGAAAAAACAGTTAAGGCCCTGTCACACTGAGCCTACAGTTGGACAACTCTATACGGCAATATGATTTCCTCGTGTTGCCGGTGGCCCTGTCACATCGCGGTGACCACAACAGCTGGGCAACATGTTGCTGCCGCCCAGCAACCAAGTTGGCTGATTTGTTGTCTGACCACCCCGTCGTACCGCGCTCATGGCGTGGACAACATAGGAAACATTCCGTCATTTTGATTGTTAACCTTCGTTCGTGTGCGGCGCGGCGGCGCTGGAAATGTGACTCTACAAAGTGCCAGTGCTTTCAAGGTGCCGGAAATGACCTTGGTACGACATCAACCAGTGACTGTGATTAGAACACTTGACACGGGAAGTATTTTTCACCCTTTATTTTATCAAAATGTTCATTTGCTGACAAAGCAGATAGCCCTAACCGAGGAAAGTGAAATCGCTGATTTAAGTTTGGAATTTATGCCACCGAATGAAGTGTTTCAGTCCGGTTCATTCTTTCGTTTAATTCCTATTTCTACTGTAAATTGAGTTCGCACTGGCAGTATTTCAAAGCGTCTTTTGTAGCGTGGTGTTGAGCTGAACTGACAGTGCTTGAAAACTGCGACACCGACACAAATGGCCTTCAGAACAGTCGGTGGAATAAATATTTCTCAGCGCATTCTATTTGCCTACCGCTTGCTATGCGATCGCTTCATTACCCAAGACGTCCTGGGTATTTTTGAAACAAATCGGGTGTCTAGTAGCGGCTGTTTCCAAGTTCCAAGCATCAACAATGATAATCAGAGTGATTGTCTTAATACTTCAACATTTTAATGTTCGCTTTCCTGGATTATTATTATTATTATACTTTATCAGCGGGTGAGTACGCATGCCATTTTATTTCACTAGCAGTAATGTGAGCTGGTCTCTCGGCAGTTCTAATTTCAACCGTCTGAACATTCACGATGGTAGCTGTGACCATTTCAACAATCGTCTTCCAGAATTACGCAGCAAAAATACTCGTCACATTATTTTAGCTGCCTGCCAGCCTTAATTATGTTAAATAACGTTTACCAAGCCTTTATTTGAGTAAGACGTTATTGATAGGGAACTAGCTCTGCCATCGAAGCTATTTGTGTTGTCGTGTTGCCGGCTCGAAATTTGCTCAGCCAGCGATCAGGGCGACACACGTTGTCCAACACAAGTTGCTGCTGTTTTTGTTGCCGAAAGCTGTCATACCGAGGCAACATTTTAGTTGTCGTCCATGTTGAGCTGTTGTTGGAGCGACGTGACAGGTTTGTCGGACAACACCGGGAGCGAGCAACAAGTTGCCCCACTGTTGGACAACGTGTTGTGTTGCTGTTGCCATCGTGTTGCCTCAGTGTGACAGGGCCTTTACTGCTCTCAAGAGACGTAGAATGGCGCAGTTGTGTGAAAAACGTGTGGATGAGCATGTGGCTTTAGGTAAATGCTTTCTTGAAGCAAGTCCTCCCACAAAAGAAAACTTGTGCAAAACTACTCTCGCACCTGCGCGTTCGCGAGATCAAGGTCGTACAACAAAACTGTGGTCACCTTGTTTTTGCACCTAGAGGCGACACAAAAACGACACCACACCTGACAGAGCCTGGCTCATGCAAAACAGCCCCCACCCAACATAAAAAAGATCCTTGTTCTGTTAGCGACATTCAGCTTGCAGTGAGAACAGCACAGGTGAGACACATTTGCACCCGTTTCGAAGGGGTCAGCATGGCTTGAACCTGCGTCAAAACGACTTCCACGCAAGTTCCAAATGCGCGATCGCGATTTGCACCGCATCTGGTGTTTCAATCAACGGACCAAGACGAAACTGTTCTTTTTTTTCTAGTGGAAACACTCTCAGAGCTATTTGAGAGCCATAACGCCGCTGCGTAAGTTTCAAACGCCCGTGAGCGGCCAGAACGGCACCGTCCGCCGAGTCAACAAGGGATGACTCACCGCACGATCCACGGAACGAACAATCTACCAGTGATGAACCCTCAAACTCACCAGATTATTCTGCGCGGCTTGTTCCAGGTACCTCTGCGCTGCTTCGAGTTCATTTTTGTCTGGAACGAAAGGGAAAAAACCGAGCGTTCCATAAAGTACCTCCGACAGTCGTCAACGGATTTTCGCGCTTTGTACCCGTCCGCGAGCGTCGAACTTTGATTCTCAACGGGCAGCTCGTTTACCCGAAAACGTGTTTAGCGCTCGTTTGTTTGTTTCGTACGATCCACGGGGATTAAACTAGAATGACGATGCTGTTTCGAACATCAGTCGGGGAATTTTGCCGGCTCACTGCTCCCACGATAACCGGCGCCTGCTATCGCGACACCCCAGCATTCCAAAACCATGGAGGTTTTTTTTTTGTTCTTTATTTTGACTTTCTAAGGTGAACTTTTAGCGGAGGACAATGTGAAATGCATTCACGTACGCTGCCGGTTCCACGTTTATCGACAAAATGTCTCGCCGAGCGCGCTCTTTTATGTTCCGGTCGTGAGAACGGGGAGGGGGCATAAAGGAATCCCCCCACCACCGCACACGAGCGTTATGTTCTGCGGCGCCCGCGGCTACCCGCGATACTCAGGGACGTGGACAAGCCAAAAATTTGTTTTTGGTTTGTCGGTTTTTATTGCGTCGAAGGAGACGCTCGTCACGGGCCGGCATTTGAAGCCGGCTCCGATTCAAACGTTCCGGAGGCGAGCTCGGCCGGTAAGGCTTAGCGCAACGCTGATTATTTCTTTTTTCGCCCAACCGCGAATGGCTGCTGATGGCTGTTGCCAAGCCGCAAAAAGGCCTTACCTGGGGAAACTGTCTTTTCTAGAATTGTGATTAGGTCCATTGTGGTCCTCCAGTCCGTCGGAAGACGGGCACCGAACGAGAACTACGCGCTTTAAAACTTGGGCTTTGCCTCGCTACGATCCTTCATTACCGGCGAGCGCAAAGCACATGGGTGTGCGCACACGAGCAGTGCGCACCCTTGAGAGAGCGCTTCTGACTGCAGCTCGTCGCCGATTGGTCCGCTGAGGTCTGCCGGCATTCGAAACTGAGGAACAACACGGAGTCCGTAGAATTTATCCATCTCGGACGTTTCATAAATTCTCAAATTAAATTCAGGTAACTATGTTTTAGTTACCATTGTTTAAATTTTTGAATATCTCTCGAAGCAAAAACGAGAACCTTCACGTCCTTTGTGCCAACATTAGCTAGATCAACGTTGCTTTGTGATAATTAACGAACGAAATAAAATTACAACAATGTAATGCTGCGGAATTTTGGAAGTATTTGTATATCAAAAACTACTATTTGTTTAAAAATTAAAGATTGTATTTATGGTCCGTTATGCAGCGCCCTTGGCCGAGAGAGAACCAAGGCTTTCGAAGGTGCAAGCCTTCTTCATTGAAGGGGCAACAACGTGTTCGCTTTTGTGTGACGTTGTGCGGTTGTGCCAGCTTGTGCTCTCTCTCAGGTCCTTCGCTCGGCTCGCAGCTCGTCACAATGGTAAAGACCACCGATGTTTTCTCCCGTTTCTAACCTATTCTTAAAGTTAACACGATCATAAAACAATCTTGAATCACCATAACGATGTGCTGTTACCCCCGAATACGAAAATTTACCAAATGTACCATTTCGTGATGCCGCTTTTCGGACACTTTGCTACCTGTAAGCTTGATCACATCAAACGTCGCAATCGCCCTGACCCTGACGCCGCTCATACAGCAAGATATTTGTCACGAAAACCTAAGTTACCCGTAGATCCTTGTTAAAGAGAAAACGCCAGAATTAATTTCTATTTAATTTTATTTGTCGTAGTGACATAGCGTAAAAGAAAAAGGAAAAATGGCCTACCTGCCAAGCCCTAGTGCTTCTATGTTTTAGGGAAGTTGTAGTCTTATGCACTGCCGGTATGTGCTTTTCGGATTGTCGCTCGAAGCGATCAGAGGAAGTGACAAAATCTGATCGTAAACGATTCAACCGAAACCAGACTCTGCTTCCTTTTGTTATGGGAGACAGCAAGTCGGTCATGGGCCTCTTCCTGAATGGCTGTACTTTTTTCAGCCAGCGTCACCAAGCTCCACGTCGGTCGGTGCCGGAGCGCAGGTCCCCCAAGACAACTGCACCCCCGGTCAAGCGCTAGCTCCACCGTGAAACAGAGGTAAGGATCGATCGCAATGTTTGGACCCCCCCCCCCCCCACGTGCCCCTTGAAATGAGGACGCGGTGCACAGGCAAAAGCGACCACTTCTTTAGGAGTCATATTGGAATCCAATCGCTTGGACAGTCGTCTTTCTGGTCGCTATTCAGTCGTTAAAAAAAGAAAAGAAAATGAATGGAGTGCATTGAAACTTTTCACCAAGGTTTCTTTAGTGGTAGTCTTAGATAAGACATGTGAGCCCGAAAAAAATTTTATGCACAGGGAAGGAAGAGGCAAAAACCGCCTGGATGTCACTATTACGCAGACGTGGTAGCACTGAATCTGTTTTTGGGTGTTCATCTCTAAGCAGCTTTCCTGTTTTTGCTTTATATTGTGCCATCTGTGAGTCCTCCTGGCAATATCCCACACTGCCTGGTGGTAGTTATAAAAATGCAGAGGGGTAGGATGGCTTCATAGGCACCCTAAAAGAAGGGAAGCAAACTGGCTTGGAAGGGCGAGGCGAGGAATAGTACTTTCCCGTTTCTAGCCTAGGTAGGTGCAAGCTAACCCCCGTTACGAAACCATTAGCATCCATCCATCCAGAGTAGAAGTGTCTGCCAGATGGCTTTTACTCTTTTCCTCCCTGTGCATAAGGAAAACCAGGATTTTTCAGTCTTAGATGTTGTTTTTTTCTAAAACCAGGACCCATGAAATTTGTGTGTGATAAATGCGCTGCCTAAAGACATCTTTGTGAAAAGTTTGAATGCACAGTGTATAACGTTACGCCCTCACGAAATAAAAAAAAATTAAAGTTACCTCCGACGTAACTTACCTCAAGGTTTCGAGTATATGTCCGACCTAATTCAAAACGAAAATTAACACGTACGTCGAGGGAACTCGAAATAAAAATTCAATTTACGCCGAACAGAACACGAAATAAAAATTCAAGTTACGCCGAACAGAACACGAAACAGGAAGAAAAACAAAAAAACTTGCGCTTCCCTGTAATGCGAAATTAGAGCACAGCTCTTGAGATACGTGAAGTTTGGATATACCGTGGTAGACAATTTGACAGAGAAATATATACAGGGTGTTTCATCGAAAGGTGGACAAATTCGATATTGCAGAAAACTATGCGTCACAACAAATAAAGGCTTGTGTTGTTTTGGTACTGGGCCAAGGGCCTATTTAGGAAAATTATTAAAGTCTTAGATAATGAGGTTGTTAATTATTTTTGCCGTAATTAACTTTTTAATACTGTATTTAAGGGTGTGGTTTAAATTAGAAAATTGCTGAGCATCATCGAAAAACACTAAATCAACAAATTGCGAAATTGCAGACAAAATGCAACCAACCTCTGCTGCGCTGTCATCGCGCGACGCAGCAGAGGCTGGTTGCACTATCTCTCCAAGGGGCGCGGTGCCGCTGGGGCCGAGATGCGCTCCGATAGCAAACCGAAACTTAAAAACCCGTCGAATTTGTGCGTTTTTCAGAAAGCCGTAAAATGCTTCGTGTGCCTTCTATCGTTCTGCAATTTGTTGATTTAGTGTTTTTGATGATGCTGCAGCAATTTTCTAATTTAAACCATGCCCTTAAACACAATATTAAAAAGTTAATTATGCAAAAATAATTAACAACCTAATTATCCCAGACTTTAATAATTTTCCTAAATAGGTCCCTGGCCCAGGACTAAACGATACAAGCCTTTTTTGTTGCGTGACGCATAGTTTTCGTAATATCGAATTTGTCCGCCTTTCATGAAACACCCTGTATATATATATGTGTGTCTGTTTGATTTTTTTGTTTTGTTTGAGGGTAGGCCAGGGAGGACGCGCAGTGTTTGTTTCAACGTGAAAGGTTTTTGGATAGTTGGTCCGGATTTGTGGAAGCCGTGGCCTGTGATGTCGCATGACAACGGTTTCCCCGCTAAATTTAGCTGGAAAATTATTGCCGCGTGACCTCAACACCAATTCAGTTTCGAGCACCAGGGTCTCCGGCAGGCTTGTTAATAACTGGCGCAAGTTTCACGCACCACTCGAGTCGCTACGTGCGCTCAGCTTTGGCAGTGTTTTCTTTCAGACTGTCTTAAATAAAGAGCTGTTTGTGGAAGCCGCCCAGGTGTGAGAAACGACAATAGACCCTCTGCCACTTAACCATATCAACTTTGCTCTCAGCACGAGCCAGCAAGGGCTACAAACTGGCGTAACGAGTGCAGCAAAAAAAAGTGGGGGTAGGGTGTGTTGACAGTTCAGTTTCCATTTGGTTAATGTTGCTTCACTTTTCTTTTCTTTTGAGTGTCGCATTAGCAAAAAGTGTTTTCAGATCAGAAAAAAAGAACGTCGGAATAATTCAGAAGAAAAGAAAGAAAATGTATGTGACACCTTGAGCGGCCTCCATATGCGGGGAACACTGCCCAGCCCCCTTGACAAGCCCGGAGGCCTAGATGTAGACGCAATTTCAACCGGTTTACTATGCTGCATGGGACGTAATGCAGTAATGATTCAAATTATTCTTGTATTTACCTAATGTATCGGCCATAAAGCGAAGCATTCAATAAGGTTGCGGAAGTTACACGAGACATAACCTTTATTTCGTGCATTGTTGGATGTAGCTTTAATTTTTATTTCGAGTTCTGTTGAACGTAAAGCTAAACACTGCGAAAGATTTATTGCACTCAGCTCTATTGGTTTATTTCCGAAAAGTGCTCAGGAGCATCCTATATATTCTTTTGAGATGTGGGAGTAATGTCGAGCGAACGCCTAACGACCTCGCATGACCATCATGGCCTCCGACAAGAGGTGACTGCACAGACCGTCTTGCGGTTTCTCTTTTCCCGCCAAAATCAAGTTCATCCTACCGTGCGCGAGATTGAGCAGTGGGAGGAGCGATGCCGTGTGGTTGACAGCTGTCACATTCAAAAGCCAAGGGGATGGCAGCATCATTTCTGTTCACCGTTGTTACAAAAAAGAGAGGCTCGCAAGCATTTTATTGGCAACATCTCTGCCAACTGTACAATTTGAGAACATCATCATTTAAATGGTACTGCAAGAAGGGACCTTGCTGGTGGTGCTCGCAGGCCACTGAGATCAAAAACCAGGAAATGTGCGCACCTTTCTTTTTTCTTTTTTTTGTTACGAGAATCTGATTGGCAGTTCATGTTTGGGGGCTCTTGCAGGAAAACCACGACCGCCAGCAGTGGAAGGACGCGCACCCCCAATGCCGCGGGCGGCGGCATGTGGAAGTTCTACACGGACGACTCGCCCGGAATCAAAGTGTACGCCTCTCGCCCGTCGAATCTCGAGACACGAGCAGACACTGCTGTTTGTTCTGGGGAATAACTGTGGGTCCTCTCTTTGCAGTGGCCCAGTTCCAGTTCTGGTGATGAGCCTTCTCTTCATTGCCTCTGTCTTCATGCTCCACATCTGGGGAAAGTACACGAGGTCGTGAAGGCCCTTCTACTCGCCTCCCTCTGGGACCACCGGCTCCACCCAAGTTGTCTGTACAATGGATCAATCAATACACGTGCAATGTTCTCTCCCTGGACCTGCATCCGTTCTTCTCTGACTGGTCGTGGTTGCATCTGTGATAGACGATCGCTTTTTTGGTTATAGAGTGATTTTCTTTCAAGAAAAAAAGCCGGACATACTTTAGCATACCTCAGCAAGTGCTTGCCCGAGGCCTGGGGAGAGGGTTTGCTTACATGGATTGCACAAATATGTCAAAGGGCAGTGCTAATGTGTAATAGAATGTTCAAAGTCTGGTTCATACTCTGGATTTCGTTTTCTGCCACAATGTTGCCGGAGTGCAGCACTTGCCATGCTTGCTGTGTTCCCCGTGGCAGCAGCATTCCCTCTGCTGGGAGTACCTGCACTGAAGTGGCAAGCTAGGGTTGTCTTCTGTGAGAATACTGCTTTGCTTTGCTATATGTGTAGAGTAAGGAATGTTAGTTACAAACTAGGTATCTCCCGAGCACTTTGTTAACAGGGTGTACCCCTGTGTGATGTGTTGGTAGTATGTTTGTACAGAATGATGTAAGGTGCTATTTTAATGCGAGTTGACGTCATCAATTTGAAGCGCGCCAAACGGCACCTTTCTCCAAGTGAAGCCAGCTCCCAGCTATGAACCACGCGAAAAGCCTAGATAACGGCACCTATATCCGCCGAAGGAGCGGAGTAAAGCTGGCGCGCATCGATGAGGTTCCCATTGGCCGCTGCAGCGTCATTTTCAACGACCGCCACCCCATGGCGCTGGAAGTCCGCGAGGCAGCGGTTCCACGCCCAAGGTCAGCGCGCGCTCGATCGGCGACGCAAGTACAAAGCAGCGACAGGTGGGAGCGGAAGAGCGGCTTGCATGCTTTCGCAAGAAGTGCTTGTGTACCTCGAGCTTCTTTATCTGCTGAGGATGTTATGTAGCCACTCCTGACATAGTTTAAGCAGAGTATCTCACGTGGGAGAAATCCCGGGATTTCTCCCTCGTATGAATACGCCTTTAAGGGGGGGGGGGGCAACGATTTTAAAATTTAAGGAATTTGCATCTCGTGCATTTTTACGTTGTTTATCGGGGTGGTTCCCGTTTCGACCCATTCCCAATACAACCGTCCCGCTTGTTCCTTCCTGTTTCGACTCCGGCTCGAAACGACCTTCCCGCTTCGGCCATCGTTCGTTATCAGTTGGGTCGGTTCGTTTGTATTGTTAACAGTTGATTAGGTTCAAGTGTCCAGTCTCTGTTCTCCTTGCTCACCTCACTTCTCCCTCTCCCGAAACAACCTCGGAGACATGGCACCGTAAGATAAACGCTGTATCAGGGAGGACTCACCCGCACATTTACAGCTTCATCGACCGGATCAAACGGGATGAGGCCTTGGCAAGGATATCTCTGCAGCAGCTTGCAACTGGTGGTGCCGCGCAGACCAGATGACAGCCGCGAACTATCACAACTGGAGTGTCGCCTTTCTGATGGTGCGATTTTCCTGCTCGACTTCCTCAACCAAGGCGATAGCATTTTGTGGTTTGTGATTTTTTCCTGTGTATGCGACGGTTCTGTGTTTGAACTCGTAAGAAAATGTAGTCGCAATCGTACGCCCGTCAACCTGTCTGATTTATCACTCTTCAAAATATCCCGTTCACTATACGGAAGTTTTAGAATAACGTACGCAAGCGCTTTGGGTAACCTAAATATAGCGTCACAATATAAAACCTTAGGCAACGCTAATTTTTGCTTACTCAAAGAGCTTGCCTGCGTTCTTCATTGGGAAGTTTTCGTAGACCGCGTTTCTACTCCGCTAAGCCCTCCGCAACGAAGAAGCCGCTACTGCGCCTGCGCGCCGAGGGCTTTGACTGTATAAGTTCCGGGTATCGTAGTGGGTTGCGGAAGAGCGTCGCGCGACGCCGAAAACGGTCTACGAAAACGGTCTACGAAAACTCCCTATTATTGTACAGAGCACGACACTGTTAGCGCGAACAAGCGGTTGTTGGTTTTCCCTGTTTGTCTAAAAATAATCAAAAGACTGACATCAATATTATTAGTGTGTTTGAAAGCGCTCATCTTGGCCACAAACCTAAGCGGTACAATTTGGTACCTTCTAACAGCGGCGTAGACTTTCCATTTTCCCGGGGGGGGGGGGGTAGGCTTAAAGTTCCCCGGGGGGGGGGGCTGCGCGTTATGTTTTCGCCAGAGCTGGAGATCGAAGCTTAACGCAAGCACGCTGGAATTCCATTTCCCACGTATTTTGTCAATAAAGGCAACGTGATCGTTATTTTGTTTTACATCCTACTCAGAAGCTCATTACATGGCACGTAAACAGCGTCTACGAAATAATAATAATAATAATAATGGTTTATTTTCCAGTGCCCACAAACAACTTAGCGTTCTATTGTGTGGAGCACAAACAGTGGGTGAAGTATTATACGTTTAAGACAAAATAAAATTATCAAAAACAAACTAAGAACAAACACAAGCAAAAAAAAAAAAGATCAAGGCCCGGGTCCGAGGTACTCTGCCCCCCCCCCCCTGATCTCGCTAGGGGGGGGCGAGCTCGTTGCCCCCCATAGTCTACGCCTATAGCCTTCTAATATCATTTCGAAGTGAAATTCGAAAAATCGCCAACATCGTGTTCGTGGTAACGTTGTCGCGCAGTATATATATCTCCGTTTCGTAGTTGCACATTTTGGGAACCATCTTGAAAGAAACATTTTAAGTTTTTCAGGTAAAAATATATTTCGTTGAAGCTTGTCTGCAAAGGCCTGTCTACACTCTTGCGACCGAGAGAGACCAAACCGGTTTTTAAGCCTCTTGCGATCTCTTAGGACCAGCTCACCAACTCATGTTTACAAACAAACCGGAGCGCCCCTAGCGGACGCCACCGGCGCCGCGCATGCGCGCTGGACGGTGGGCAAGAAGCCCGCCGTCGCCCATAAACAAACCATTGAATTGCGTTGTTGTCGGCGTCGGTGGGAGTCCCCGTGCTCTTTTTCGCGTTGTAACTGTTGATTCTACGTCCTGCTAACAATCTCTGACTACTTGAGTGGCTTCAGCAAAATTAACGCGGCAAAACTTTGCGTGAATAATGTGACGTGCGGCGATTCATTTCACGTGGACGCCGCAGAATGGGCGCTAAAGCCTGACTCCTACGATGAGACTCTGCTCGCTATTTTCAGTCGCTAGGGCTGCAAAAGCGTGGACCGTAGCTGAGATGGTGGACGTCGATACTGAAAACCGCAAGTAGACCGCAAGTAGAAACGGGCATTACAAGTCGGTGATGGCCACTGGTAACAATGATCAACATCTTCTTGTATCTACTGTTTACACTTAGCCTACTTACCCCAACCAACCTTCAAAAGTGTTTTGAAGCCTGCACTTAGTTCTTATCGCAATTACCGGGTCAACGTTTGGTTTACGGGCCTCTGTCTTTTGAACGAGCTGACGACAAAAAGCCAGACAAGTTTGAAAGAGCAGACGACATTTCGACGCATGCGCAATGGAGTGCGGGCAAGAAGCACCGCGTCCCGCGTCAACAAACCCTTGGAATGTCACGTTGTCGGCGTCCGTGTGAGTCTGCATACTCTTTTCGCGTTGGAATTGTCGATTCTACGTCCTCATAGCAATGTCTTACCACTTTAATCGCCTCAGCGAATTTATCAAGGCTCGTTACGCCGCTAAACTTAGCGTAAATAATTTGACGTGCGGCGATTCATTCGCGTGAACGCCGCAGAATGGACGCCAAACCATGATGAGATTCTTCTAGCTATTTTCAGTCGCGACGTCGCTTGTGTTGAAAAAGTGTAGAAGATAGCGGCAATGATCGACGTCGATACTGAAAATCGGAAGCGGGAACAGACCAAGCGTAACGAGTCGGTGATGGCCACTGGTACCAATGATCAACATCTTGTATCTACTGTTTGCACCGAGCCTACTTAAGTCTTTTGAGGCCTGCAATTACTTCTTATTGCAATCACCGGGTCAAAGTTTGGTCTACGGGCCGCTTTTGTTTGAATGAGCAGACGACAAAAAG
This sequence comes from Ixodes ricinus, assembly GCA_037355805.1. Lineage (NCBI taxonomy): Eukaryota > Metazoa > Arthropoda > Arachnida > Ixodida > Ixodidae > Ixodes > Ixodes ricinus. The sequence goes on along the minus strand of JAZHYW010027495.1, from coordinate 13,937 downwards.
CAGACAAGTTTGAAAGAGCAGACGACAGTTCGAACGATCAGGCGGCCGTGTGAATTTGAAGACGCACTGAACCCGTGGGTGGTCCGGACAACTTGGCGGTTTTCTCTCATTCATGTTGGAACAAAACAAATACATCTGGCGACCACAAAGTGTGGCCCGCACAAGCAATCGTAGTTCGACAGCGTCTGGTTTGCCCTTTTCACGGCTACTATCCACGTTCTCGGACGAACGGAGGGGCAGAAACACATGAAAACTGATCTTCAAACCTTTCCAGACTCTCTTGGTACAGCCCCCGTCGCAGGATTTTGACGAGAAGGCAGGTTTTTGTCTGGTTTCTTTCAAAAGAACACAGAAATGCATGTCTCGCACGGCGACTTCTGCCCACCGCCCCAGACCGGAAGTGCGCCCGACGCGCCACCACCGCGGCGTGACGTAGGAGAGTTGTACTCTCGGTTGTACTCGGTCGCAAGTTGTACTCTCGGCCTGTACTCGGTCGCAAAGTGTGAACGGCGCTTAAGTGTCGCATATTTTAAGAATACGTTGACACGCAAAAATATTTCCCAACATAACTGAATAGCTCGCCTGCACCTCTGCATTAATTGCATTAGCATAATTTCGGGACATACTAAGCAGAAAAACTGCGCAAACCAGGGTTAAAACGATGGACACTTCTCGCGAAGAGGTTGAGGTGTGCGGTGCTTTATACCAACGGGTTCAAACAGGATGAGTTCAAACGTAAAGGATGTTTCGGCAACGAGTTCAAATATGACGGGCGGTTCGGGAACGGGTTGAGCAGGACAGGTTCAAACGGGAAAGTCGTTTCGGGAATGGGTCGAAACGGGACGGGTTCAAACGGGAATGGGTTGTTTCGGGCCACACCGTTTATCGTGTCCCGGAGGGTAGAAAACATATCCTTCATTAAAAATGTCGCGATTTTGCTGCGTAATCGCAAAGCAGAAGTCCAGCTTTTTACCCGACCTGCAGCCGCTAGTGGCAGCCGAGGGAACTACGGCGGAAAGATTGCGTGACCTCGCTCGGCTCTAAGCTGCAGCATAACGCCCGCTAATGTCAGCAGAGAGAGGGAGGAAGCGTCCTCGGAGGGAGCACACAGGAAGCTACACGGCACCCGGAATTACGTCACTAGGAGGGGACCAGGTGTGACCCTGAAGACTGGGAGTGAATTCAAAGGTGCCAAAAATGCCAACCTTTGTTGTTGTTGTTTTTTTACAACAATTAGGACCCGCAGGCGAAATCGGTTTTCTGTTTTTTACTTCGAAGTGTCAAAGGGCAACTTCCACAAATTTTGACCGAAGTCCGGAAATCACACCCGGCCCTTTAAAGGCTGACGTACAAACTCTGTTTTCTGCAGGGAAGATAATCCTCTCAGCGCTCCCCTCTCCTAAGCTGCGAGGGAGCCAAGTTGGGGCGAGGTAAAAAATGGAGGAGGCGGGCAAAAATTAAAAAAAAGCAAATTCTACGAAAAAAATTTTCTAAACAGTCTAATTGGGACGCGCGTGTCAAAAAATGAAATTTGCGCAAAAGACAAATTTAGAGCTATATTGACGGCGTGAGACGCGATTTAGTCGGTAGTCACCTCCTTTCCACTTGTTTCCTCTCTCGGCATATCGGGCGCGCGGGCCCCATCACGTTGAGGTGGGAAGGGCGAATTACCATCTCGTTGAGCAAATGACCATTCCGTGACGCGATTCCGTAGATTCGTGACCATTCGTGATTTTTGATACGCGTGTCCTTCTAAACCGCTAAAAAAATTGTTTGAACAGTCTTGTTGGGACACACATGTCGAGAAATAAATCTTAAATTCTGCGCGCAAAGTCCATGACGTCACGGGTCATTCCGGAATGACCATCTCGGTCGTGAAGGCGGAGCCGATCCACCTCTCCTCCACTCGCCCGAAATGCCGAGATAAAAAGAAGTGGAAAGGAGGTGACTAGCAACGAAATCGCGCCTCGCGCCGTCAATATTGCTCTAAAACAGTGGTTCTCAAATGGGGGTCCGCGAAGGCATTCAGGAATCAGGGGTACGCGAAGCCCTGCCTCATCAGTCAAGCCCGGCAGTAAAAGTTGTATTTTTTTTTAGATTGAGATGAAACCTTCCAGTTTTCAGGTGAGTTTTCTCGTCTGTATGTCAATTAGAAAAGTCTACTTCAAACTAGCCCTTAGTTATATCCATTTATTAAATCATTATCATAATTAACCTATACCTTTCCCTTCCCCTCGCTACGAACGGGGTAGTTCATTAGAGAGTTTTCGTAGATCGTTTCCGCTGTCCCGCAATGCTCTCCGCAACCCGCTACGAGATCCGGGTTTCTACAGCCAAGGCCATTGGCGCGCAGGCGCGGTAGCGGCTTCTTCGTTGCGGAGGGTAGCGGCTTCTTCGTTGCGGAGGGCTTAGCGGAGCTTAGCGGAGGGGACAACGCGGTCTACGAAAACTCCTATTATCTCCGCCGATCCACAAAAAGTCCGCGAAACATCGTTAGTTAAAAACCACTGCTCTATACCAAAAAAAAATTTTTCCCGCGAAAATTATTTTTTTGACACGCGTCTCCCAACCAATTTTTTTTTTTTGGTGGGGGGGGGGGGGGGGTGTAAGTAGGCAAGGCATTCGGAAAAGAGAAGTCTCTCTTTATCGTACTCGAGTTTAGTATCAGATGTTGCTTGTGTACATAAAATGTGTGCATTGACACTTCAAGCCTGAAAATCGTAAGACTGTTGTTAAAGGGCAACTCCGCTTCATTTTTGATATTTAGAAAACTATGCAGCCCTCTTCAGTATCATATAGGAAGACCCCATGTCAAATATTACGATCTAATTCCGTCTATATATTTAATAAACTGGCCAGCAAACTTTCAAACGAGCCAAGTCGCCGAAATCTGCCAACTCTAGCGTGCGACGTGAGGCGCAATCGTCAGCGCAGTCAATGCGACGGGGTTGGAGCGGCCAACGTTGAACCACTACGCCAAAGGCATGACTACGTCATTCTCACGTTTTGGTTGTTTTTACTTCTCAGAGCGAAATTGAACGATGACGTCATGAGTTTCTCCTCCCGGTGTTGGCTCTACGGCATCCACGTGATCACCGTAACGCGGATGCGCTAGTTTGCGCTGCCCTGCGCGTTTATCGCATGTCCGGTTTCTCCGCTCCCCCTCTCCTCTTTCGTGTTCTCCCTTCCCCTCTCCCCCGGGCCATCACCATCCACGCCATGCGAAGCGACCTGCCCGCGTCGCGTGTCCTGTACCTCGCCCCTACGAACGTCACAAGACCACGTGGTTCGACGTGACGTGGCCATGACTCTGAGGACACGAGACCAATGTTGCCTGACGCAACCGAAGTTTCGGTTTCGGTATCAGCTGATGTTTAAATTAAGATTACACAAATAATATTCAACATTTCGCGAATCCGAAGACGTAGAGCTGTTGAGTAGTACTTTGTGAAATGGAATCACATGTAAGCCTAAATTTTTCGGAATTGAGCGGAGTTGCCCTTAAGCTACTTTTACTATGTCATCAAAGTTTACCGATGCAACGATGCTCACAAATGTAGTCGAGCCCATTCTAACTTACAAAATATTTGCAGTCTAGTGTTTTTTTCTTTTCTTTTTATGGTTTAGGCACGACTATAAAATGTGTATGGTAAATGAAAGATTGCTGGCCAGCGACAGCGTGACCTTAGTTCAAATCACTATTCTGTAAAAGAGCAGTTCTGGAAGCAGTATAAATTTTTATTTATTTATTTATTTATTTATTGAGACCTCTTCAGGATTACCGAAGGCTATTACAGAAGGAGGGGTGAAGGCATAGCAATAATATACAAACAAAACAAATATACCTAACTATAGTCGGTGACAGATCAAGAACGAAGTGGAAGCTTCTCCACCCCTTTCCACTTTAGTGGAACGAATGCTGGAGAGGAGGCGACCTCCTCTCCACCGTTCGCTCTCTAAAGTGGAAAGGGGTGGAGGAGCTTCCACTTCGTTCTTGACCTGTCACCGACTATAGTGAGTTAAACAGGACAAAAAATATATTTTGAAACAATACACACACAAACAAATTCACTTAACAAGGGAGTTATAGAGGATACAAAAAATAATTGTAAACAGCAATTCGAAAATCGGAGCTCTCGGCAATCTCGACTACAGCTGCGGGAAGGCGATTCCAGTCCAGTGACGTTTTGGGCAAAAAAGACTGAAAAAAAAACGTGATGTGTGACAGTGAGCAATGCCAACTTTATATCGATGGTCGACGCGCGATGAGATATAAGACGGTTGTATTAACAAAAGCTGGCGCATTGACGTGTTAAGATAATGGATCTTGTGAAATAAGCACAAGCGTGACACTTTCCTGCGAAGAGAGAGGTCAGGTAAGCAGAGATTGAATTTCATTGCTGATACGCTGGATGTTCGGTGATAGTTATGTAGTATGAATCGAGCAGAACGGTTTTGAATGGCTTCAAGTGATGATGCAAGTGTTATACCAGGGTCCCATATAGCTGCGGCGTATTCAAGTTTACTTCGGACCAAAGACTTATAAAGAAGTAGTTTTAAAGAGGTGGAAGCAAGAGAGAAGTTTCTTTTAAGATATGTCCTAACATGCGGTTTGCATTATTGATTACGTATTGAATGTGAGTATCCCAGGAAAGGTTATTTGTTATATGCACACCGAGATATTTATATGATAATACAGAATCAAGGACAACGCCGCTAATATTGTAAGAATGGCATGTGTTAATTTGATGTGATACTCTCATGGATTTGCATTTGTTAATGTTAAGTTTCATATTCCATGTGTCACACCACCGGGAAATGCTGTCAAGGTCTGACTGAAGAGAATGAATATCAGAATCATTGGTTATTTCCCTGTAGATGACACAGTCATCTGCAAATAAGCCAATGGATGAAGAAACATGAGTAGGTAAATCATTAATATAAATAAGAAATAAAAGAGGACCTAGTACGGAACCTTGGGGAACGCCTGAACTTACTGGTGAATGAACTGACTTACAGCCGTTAACATGGACAAATCGTAAGCGGTTAGTTAAAAAAGAATCAATCCAAGCAAAAACATGGGGTTCTATGGTAAGGACAGTGAGTTTATGAAGAAGAAGCCTGTGTGAAACTTTGTCGAATGCTTTTGAGAAGTCTAAAAATGCACAATCTACCGCGGAAGAACGATCAAGAGCGACATGAAGATTGTGAGTAAGTGTTAACAATTGAGATTCGCACGAGAATAGTTTCCTAAATCCATGTTGAGCAGTGGGCAATAAAAAAAGAATTAGAATTAAGGAAAGCAACAAGATGAGAGTAAATTATGTGTTCCAGAAGTTTGCAGGGGATGCTCGTTAATGAAATCGGACGATAATTACTAAGGCTAGATTTATCGCCACTTTTATGGAGCCGGAATCACCTTCCCTACCTTCCAGTCCTCGGGAAGAGTACCAAGATTGAGGGATTGCTGGAAAAGCTTAGTTAGAAAAACGGAAAAATACATTTTAGTTTTTTTTTTTAAATTTTGAGTTTATATTGTCAGTGCCAGATGATGAGGATAGTTTAAGGCCATCAATTATTTTGACAATGCCGCCACATTCTATAGTAATGGAATCCATAGTACAAAAGTTTGATGGGAGCAAGTCAGGGCAGTCAAGAATGTTTGAGCTGGAAAAGGAGTCGACGAACATTTCATTTAGCGCGGATGCACACTCCCTCTCTGGCTATCTCCTCCCCGTCCGAGTTGGTGAGCCTTACACCAGGTTTCTCGCAGGGGTTCACAACATTCCAAAACTGACGAGGATTGTTGAGCAACATTGCTGGCAAAGTACTTCCGAAGAAACGCTGTTTGGCTTCACTGACGGCAGTTTTATATAAAGCAGCGACGGAGCGATATGCCGCCCAGCGTACATCAGCAATTGATGAAGCGGATAACTTCGCAGAGCGAAACAACCGTTTCTTTTTGTTTGAAAGCCTTCTGAGCGCTCCATTGAACCATGGGGATCGAGCGGAAGAACGAATAGTTCGCACAGGAATGTACATATTTGTAAGAGAATTCACTTTGTCTTTAAATAAACACCAATTAGCTTCGACGGAACGCTCGGAAAAGTTGCGCAGATATTCCGCCAAAAACGAACACATATCGTTGTTGATGGCTGTAAAATCAGCATGAGCATAGTCAAATATGCGTTTAACACTTTTCGACGATTTACACTTAGGGATATTTAAGGAGAATAGCAACAAAGAATGATCTCTAAGACCAGGTAAATAAGTGAGAGGGGAAATAAGTTCACTTGACGTGGTTAACACTAGGTCTAATATAGTGGCTGTAGAATTAGTAACCCGTGTAGGCTGCACTACTGTCTGCGAAAAGCTAAAATCGGTACAGAAGATTAAAAAATCATTACTCTCTGTGGAAAATGGGCTAAGGAAAGGGCTGTCGCTTGTCCACACAATGTTTGGGTAATTGAAGTCTCCCAAGAGTATTACAGGAACATTTGGGAAGCGGACATGGATCGCGTTAACGACATCGTGAAGCTCGGCAACAAAATTGGCGATCTTTGTGGAGGGCGATAGCAGACACCCAAAACATACTTGTTATAATTTATACAAACAGAAACCCAAATTATCTCGAGGTCAGTGACCACATTAATACAGAATGACGAAATAGAATCGGCGACAGCAATAAGAACACCGCCTCCAGCCCTACTCCCTCTATCTTGACGATATATGTAAAGTGTTTTACAGTGGAAAATTTCAGAGTTACGGATTTTGCTTGTTAACCAGGTTTCAGTTAGAACAACTATGTCAGCACTAGATGAGTCGATAATAGAACACAAGTCCTCATTTTTGGGAACAACACTCCTGATATTGGTAAACAGAACGGAAACGTTATCACGAGGCAAGGGTTGAGATAGCCACCACCCCCGAGGCAACTTTACTTTTGCGCAAAAGAGAGCATATATAGTATGCTGTCTTTTGCGTAATAATTATTTAGCTATAAATAAAATTATTAAAGACATAATAAAATTTAGAAAACGTTTTAATTTGATTAAAAGAATGGTAGTAAGTAAGGGGCTCGTTGAGAGGCTGCCTTGCGACATGTAATGCAGATTAAAAAAAATCGAATATGAATTTTATTAATTTTTTTATCGTCAGAAATGTTCGATTTTCGGTATGATCACATATTTGCGTGCTAATCTCGGCAACCGTTTTATACAAATGCGTAATATTCATATATAAAAAAATGATGTGTGTCTATGTTTATACTGCCGGAAGTCAGTTTGCCCATAGCCTCCTCTATACTTACAATCAAGGAGGTTATAAGTACTATGAGGGGACACGTTGCAATATTCGTGAAGCCTAGTCATAAAAAGTTTAAACGATATTATGCCCAACGTGACCGCAGATCTCTCTGGCGATTGATGCGCGTGACATGTCACGTGCGAGATGGATGGTTGATTGTAGAATGATTCCTTGCAGGCTTGCGCGCGCTCCGTCCGGTAGGTTTTATCAGATCGAAGGCTAGACGAAGGCTAGCTACGGTCACCTGATATGGTCATGTTGGGCTGAAAAGTGAGGAGAGTAAGGAGGAAAATGAGAAAGAGGCGAGGCGTCAAGGGAGCATGGCTTGTGGAGGCTACGCGGCTGACATCATGCCCTCTCCTACCCTTCTATCCTCCTTGCTTACAAAGCCCAGCAGTTCGGTGACGGAGCCATAGAGTGCCCGGTCGCAGATTAAGAGCGCGAGGATCTGGTAGCGCAGAGCATTTTTCGGGGAGTCTGGTATTCAGCGCACAGCTTTTGCAGCGGCGAGGACCCGAAACATGGTTTTCCAACCCGACGAGAAAAGAAGCGGTAGCCCGAGGAAATGGGCGTCTGGTGTCTCAGCTGTAGATGAAGAATTTAGCCAGTACAGTTACAACCGCTAGCCTGGGGTCTTTAACGTGCCCCACGCAGTAGTGATCAGAGTGTCGAACCGGAACCGAACCGTAACGTCCCAAGGTCAACATTATTTTAATAAAATCATTGCTAAACACTAGCCAAAAGTTTAGTTTTTGTTGACAAGCAAATATTGGGTCAACAAAATATATCTGGGCAAAGTTTCGACCGTAACGTCATAACTACGCTTTGTAATTTTACAAGAAAAAAAACGACCTGCGAAATACACTTTGACGAAAATTTTAGATGGCTACGTGCAGGCGTCGATTTTTACGGTCCATTTTAGATCGACCCTGGCGACTTGGACCACCCTATATATGATATGATATGATGTGATATGATATTATATGATATGGTAAGATATTATATGATATGATATGATGTGATATGGTATTATATTATATTATATCATATATGTTTCAGCGCAGGAGAGCCGCGGCGCCGCAGAAAGGCAAATCGCCCATATCTTGGAGGTCTGAGCCGCCGTTTTCAATGATGATGAAATGGTATTGTACAAATGAATCGTGTGGATGATGATGGGATGATGAAGAGGGTGAAGGGCGTCAGGCCTAGCAGCGGTCTTCGCGACGTCGTTTTCGCGGGGTCGCCATGGGCTGTTGACTTCAGCAGGCCAGCCTTGAACGCCTGGCGAAGGCTTTCTGCTTGCCCAGCATGCAGACAATCCGGACGAATTTCCGGTGACGCAGGGGAGTCCAGCGCTCCCGTGGTGGAGCTCCAGGGGTTGGCGCCGTTGTTGGCCGGTCGGCGGTCTTCGCGAAAGCGGCCCTTGATGTCTCCCAACTTGCAGTCGAGCTTGTAACCGAGCCAACCAGCCTGTCGATCGAAGACATGGCGGAGTGCTACTGGTCCAGCGTGTTCTCTGACAATGAAGAAAAAAAAAAAAAGGTCTTACGTTTAGCTGTTTTCTCCTTTAGAATGCTTATTAGTCTTGTGCAAATAGTGGATTTTGAGTTCGAAGCGAATTCGAAGCGAATAGAGGTTTTGGCCGAATATTTTCGATTCGAATATCGAATAGTTTTTTCACGCCCTTTTACTATCATTGCATAATGCTTAGATCGAAAACCCAACTAAACTTGTGAAGGTTGTTCCACTTGTTCATATATAAGCTAAGTGTAATCTATCTATATTTATGAACTCTGACCTCAGGTCTAATGTCTTGGGATAGCAAGTAAACGACGGACTTGACATAAAATGAATCCTATAGAGATGGCCAACTATACCCAATTGAGTGAATTTACAAATCTTGCTATATAAAATATTCTTTCTTTAATCTCGAGTTAAAAAAGAATGAATCGTGCATGATGAACGCAGGTTGTAAGGTCATCTCTGCCTAACATAGTATAATACTCTTGCATAACAGTAAGTTTAATTCTGAAACTTTTACTACAATGTAGATATACACATTCAGAAAATCTCTACTTATCTTCAAATATAGCCGGCACGCGTGCACCATCCCCCTTTGAATGTATGCTCTTCTTTCACGCACGCAATTACAATATTCATACTTCCCCAAGTGTTTATCGCGGCGGGTTACCCCGTTGAAGGCGCTTCTTACCAAGCACCGATGTAATGCAGAGAAGCAACACCCGCGGAAGCTGAGCTCCGCGGGTATTGCTTCTCTGCATTACATCGGTGCTCAGTAGAAGCGCACTCAACTGGGACTAACCCGCCGCAGCTACTACTTCGAAACGCGCGAATAGTGCAGTTCTTCTCGAAGCGAATATCGAATAGTGTATTATTCGAAACTACTATTCGAAATTACGAATATTCGCACAACCTTAATGCTTATACTTGACTTGAAATACGTTCTCTGAGCAGTGGCGTACCCACGAATTATTTTCGTGGGGTTGAGGGGGGGGGATTGCTTTCTCCCATCTTTGTATAGTAGTCGAGGTACTGTACAATTCACGGGTGCGGACACGGCAGTCCCAAAACCCCCGCTGGCTCAAACAATTCGGTACTCATTCAATAATTGTCTTCCTTTACTAAAAAAAAAAAAAAATCAGGTTATGTTTTGTTATGTTTAAGTTCAAGTTATGAACCCCCTCGCCTCCCCCCCCCCCCAGCTACCTCTCTTCCTACGCCACTGTCTCTGAGTATATACTCACATAAAGCACTTTTTTCTGGTACTTCAAAGTACATTCTCCAAATTGGTATTGTTAAATTTGTATAACAAAACGATGCTTTGACAACTCTGAAACCATTTACTAGACGCATATGTCAATCAATTCAGTAGAACAAATATCTTTATTTCTGTGCACCTCCCCCCCCCCCGCCTTTCCACTTCCGACGCTCCTGGCTCCATTGTTCAAAAGTGGCGATGTGATTTGAACCAAGGAATTGGGATAGGTCAACAGATTGTTTCAAAGATTTTCAATCTCGCCGTTTTGTAGTTTTGCCTTCGAAAACCTTTCTTGCTCCACAGCGTTGCTCTATTTGTGCTGCCATGTGACTCATTAGAGTAAATTTGGAACATAGCCATGGTTAATAGTGCATACTGCATAAGAACAACCGTACACATTTTCCCCCTTTATAGACAGCAACTCGCTGGAACAGGTGGACGATCCAGAACTCCGTGGCCGATATATGATGCGAAGACATCTCTTCAAAACTTTGCCTCGGCATCGATTCTTCATCGGTATCCAAGCGTGCGAAGGCACAGAGACGCAACCGTGCCAAGGAAGCTTTGATCACGCCGCGAGACCGGCGAAACTTGCTTTCGACGAGATGTGCTTTGCCCTGCGGCGCTGCACTGTCGTAAAAAATTCTACATGTTCTCAAAGGCAAGTCTCACCGTTTTCTCGGGAATTTAAGAAACTTCGGCGAATGACGACGAACGAGTAGGAAACGTGACTTCATCACGCTGCCGCGCCAGCCTCTGCAACGCTCGCAAAAACGCGATTTCGCTGCATGCAAGATGGCCTTCCGGTGGATACACTCGCGGGGCGGGAAGCGCAATCCAGCAATTGTCATAGAGATCAATGCCACCAACCGAGGAGGTTATAGTAAGACTTATAAGTCTTAATATAACGCTGCTTCGTCACCACCCACTTCAAAAGCGCGTGTCTATATATGGGCGCTCGCTGACCTTCTCTTGTCTTCCGGGGATACCGAGCCACTCAAATGAGCGTTGACAAGCCTGCACAAAGGCCAATGCTGAGGAGAAGGACACAATAAATTCTCAAACGGCAATGACTTGGCCTGCTATGTGGTAATGATGAAGTGAAGTAAACGGGATAAGAGGAAACAAAAACAGAAAGTCCGTTATGGCGGCGCCCAAGCACAACTGCTGCAAAGCGTCGCACCCGCAACGTTACTGGAGCAAGCTCAGTTTCACAGCTCCGCCTGCGACGTGAGCTCAGTGGCGGTCACGAGAACTAGCAGCGCTGCAGTCGAGTCTTGCTTCCGGATTGTCTAGCCGCCAAGTCTGAATAGCAATACTTGAGCTTGGGCGAGTTGTTGATTCATACTAACAGTTCACTGCGCAAGGAAACAGACGCACACAAAAATAAATTTCAAACACTCAAAGAAAGAACACTCACAATGCGCCGACTCTGATGCTCTGATCTCTGTAGTGTATTACACTTCATCTTCATCATCTTTTTTTTGCTATTATACACATGAAGTAAAAGAAAAAAGTAAGAAAAGAAAAAGAAAAGCAAGCTCTCAACGCAGTGGTAGCAGACAACGCCCGGGACAGGGAAGCAAGATCCGACTGCAGCGCCGCTGGTTCTCGTGACCGCCACCTGGGCCACTTGCCTCTGCAGGCGAGAATAGGGAGCTGCGAGACTGATCTTGCTCCAGTAACGTTGGCACAAGTACCACCGACCATTGTTCTGCTAACGCGCAGTACATGCTCGTACCACGTGGTAGGGGCCGCTGAGTTCAGTGCTACGCCGCCATTTTCTTCCAAGGACCGCACCAGGCCACCAGGCACAGACCTCGTGCATTGGCCCATTTCGCGCCACCTTGTAAACAAACGCAAACACACCAAGGACCTTTATGAGCAGCAGAGAAGGACCGTTCTCGATTGGCACCCTTCTAGATAGTCAACTGATGGGTCTATTGGCGACACGCGCGACCAAAAGCGTCGCTGTGATCGGCCATCCACGAGTGGTGAAACCACGACCGTCGTAGGTCAAACACCTGCAGTGACGACTTGAGTAGGATCATTGACGAGAAACGTCAGACTGTCACCCCTGACGGTGTTGATCGATAAGCGTGATTGCTAGGCTTCCACCGCACCTTTTAAACACCGTCGAACTTGTCGCGATCGCTATTAATAATCTCAATCGTGACGTCAGAGATAGAGAAAAAGGGCGCAGTACTCCAACTGGCACGGGACGGTTTTCTCCCACCGTCCTCCACTTCGAGCCATTCCTGTTGGACGCAGGGGCGCCTTTAACCTTGGCGGCCTGGGACACATCTTGGCTCACGAGCTCTGGCACGCAGCCTTGGGCAGACGTCCGACGGCCGTCGCGTCGGATACAGACATCGTCGTCCGCGCCGTGCGGCTCAAGGAGGTTTCGTCCAGAGTTTCGTCGACGCCGGGGGCGAGCTGAAGGACATGTACGACGCGTCTGTCAAGAACCTTGCCGACCTGATGGGGGCTGCAGGCGATGTACTCTGGTGCACAGAGGACTAACCTCTCGTCGGAAGATGCCTGACGGGTTTTAGGCTGGAGTAGTTTAGCCACTGCTTCGTTTCACTTGCGGTCCAGACGCAGCCGATGCTACAAGCGCGAGCATGCTGCCCTGAACAGTGCGCTGACCGCACGGCGACGCCCGTGCTTGGCAGGGACGCTGGAAGCCCGGAGCTCGACGCTTGTCGGCATGCGGCTGGACGAAGCTGGAAACGAAATACTGGGCAGCCCTCTATCCCCGCCGGAAAAGTGGCGCCATTCGTTGTTGTGTCTCGAGACAGGTGCCGCGCGCCGCTGGGACGAACATGGCGTCTGAAACATGGCTCAGTGCTGCCGTGCAGTGTAGCTGCTGCGCTGTGCCGCCATGATCTTCCCAAAGGGCTGCACGTTGCGCGTGGCTCGTGCATCGACGCACCTTGCGCTACTTTGAAGCACGCCTGGCGCGAGCTTATGCGGAAGGACCCATTTCTGAAGAGGCCGAAACAGCCAGCGTGCTCCGTTTTAGCAGCCTGCCACTACACCGCTCTGATGTGACATCAAATTTATGCCAGACCGGGTGCGTAGATGTGGCGAAGTGACCGGGCGGCCTATGTTTATTGCTCCCGATCGCATTACTGCCCACACACGAGAGGGCTAATCTTGCCAGTATGGCAGATCTGCCTGGTAAAAAACAGCTCAGCAGCATGTACAGAGAATACCCTCGACCCGGACAATTGCAAGCATGACGCCTCACTGCTGCCCCATGCCATAACCTCATCTATACTCGGTATAGAGCACGGGAGGCTATGCTTATGCATGTCAGTACAGAGGAGGCTATGCCCATGCGTATGCAAGCATGCGCAGCATGCGCGTGAGATGTGGCATTGGCAAGCTTGTAAATGCACACACACTTGCCAGCACGAGCGGAGACATGGCGGCCGCCAGACGCCTGATTGCAATCGTCTATAGACGCTTTCAGGAAGCTGTGCACTGGGCGACGTCCGCGACCGACCTGTCAGTTTTTTGTTTCCTCTTATTCCGTTCGTTTCACTTCATCATTACCGCATGCAACACAGGTTAACTGCCATTTTAGGTGCTACTGCGGTCAGCCTACTCCCCCACGGATAGCGCCTTTGTAGAGGCTAGCTCAACGCCAGCTTCAGTGGCTCTTCATCTCAGGGAAGACAAGTGCAGGTCGGCGCTGGCGGCTTAATCTGGCGCGTGTTTAAAGTTAATTTCTACAAAATCTGGTTGGGGAGGGGTTTGCTAGTGAACGCGCGTGCACACCACGAGCATACGGATAAACCTCTCGCTTAAAATGATAATGGCTCCGGGAATTCGTAGAGCGCGAGCA
>JAZHYW010027492.1:0-13734 GCA_037355805.1 Ixodes ricinus | reverse complement strand
GTTTTCGAATTCGGGGCTGTATTTACGGGGATTTGTTTTCCTTCCAACGGACTCGGTGTCTTCCGGTATCAATTTCCTGATACCGATATTTATCAATTGGGTTTCATGTTTTCGCGGTTTATTTTTCTTGGAATTCGGGGGTGTATTTACGGGTTTTTTTCCCTGACAGATTCGGTGTTTTTGGGTATCAGTCATGGATGTCGGACAAAATATCGGGGTTCAATGGGGCTTACGTTGAAGAAAATTGGACACGGGCATAGGATTCCCCAAAACTACGGGTGACATCCGCGTGACCCCAAACACTTGAAAAACGTTTCCGGTACCAATAAAAGAAAATAAAACGAGATAACGATGTGTTATTCCAAGCAAGAAGCTTCACAGACAGTTGATTGCACACTGTGTTCCAGGTCAGCGCAAACTGAAGCCGTTAGACAAAGGTTTCTTTCACGCGCGATGCTTGCAATTTTTTTCATATTGATAAAAACGAGTTGGGTGTTTAATTTTCGGGGTTTATCGGTATGTATCCAAAGCAGAAAACCCTAATTAAAGCGTGCACTCGTAGTCAGTTGCTGCATGGATGAGCAAACTCACAAAGAAGGCAAACGCCGCGGTGTTGCTCTATTCGCCACTGCGTGAATAGGCCATCTGCTTGTGACGTCAGCTGCGCTCTGATTTAGGTCCAAAGAAAGTCTAGACGTGCGCAAGTATAAGGCCTCCAGGAGCCAAGGCCTTGGTACCGGAGTGTGAAGATTGTTCTGATAGTCAAGTCTCACGCGTAACTGCCAGCCTGGCAAACCGTTTTTGTTTTGCCAGCCTGGCCCAAACAAAACATTTTCCATCCAATGTGACCAGAACAAATTTTGGCTGCTTACGAGCGAAAACCTGCGTTTGCCGTGAGGTTTTGTTGTGTAAATTATCATACCATGAAGCTCCTAACTCTAATTTCTTCTAAAATTACATGATCATTTGATCAGAGTTCAAATTAATAACCACACAGTGATTCCTACTTGTCAATGAACGACAAAAGTGAAGACAGTTACAATAATTACCCCCCTCCTCCCCGTTTTGAGTGCTTACTGGTGTTATGGGGTCTTTTCTTTCCTAATAAATTTATGCTTGAACGTAATCTTGAGACATTTGTGGAAAATGTCGTTTCTGAGGAAAGTTCTTTTGGATTCTATTTATACTTCGTTTCACTCTAAATTGCAACCGCAGCCGACGCTATGCCGAGCGCAATTTCGTCTGTTTCTTGACACAAGGGTCGCGATGATGTCTGAACGCCGATCACTTATTGGCTGATCGAAAAACAAATTAGCGGGTAGCCCTTGAGGAATCTAGCAGTGAGGTCTACCCACTATCCTTCCAATCAAGAACCAATCAGAACTCGGCGTCGTTGTGACGTCACCGCAACCCCTGTTCAAGACGCAGACGAACTTGCGCTCCGCATAGTATCTGATGGAGCCAATCAACCGGCGCCAAATGTGCATGGTCATGGCGCTCGTCGTCTTTGTACGTTTGTGGTCGCCGGTGAGAACAATCACACAGAGTAAATGCGCATTGATCCTGCGATATTTGTTTTTCTGTACGTCTACATAACAAACGTATGTAACAAACGTTTCAGGCTCGGAATGAATCACGAAGGAGAGTGTCCTGGGTCTTACACACCGGGGAATGAAAAGCTCCGTTGCAAAAAGCAGGAATTCGGATACGTGTTGGGTTCCGGCAAACCACCGCACTATTTCTCGCGTTGTCTTCAAGACCAGACGAGAGGATGTCTAATGTAAGACCACTTCGCTCATCCTATGTACCGTCTGTTTTTGTTTTTTGTTTTGATCTATAAGTCGAATTGACGTATAATTCGCACCGCTTTATATCATTTGTAAGACCGGCGCGGCAAAACTGTACTGAAAAGCCCGCATGTGTGTATTATTATGGCGGTATATGTGTAATCGAAAGCAAGTTTCAATATGCTCGTCAAAGATTCGCAACGAGAAATATAATACTGTGGCAAATATCCGCAGTTTAGGTTCATTCTTATAGGAACAAAATGGAGGTAAGTTTGTTTCAAATAAAGCAACGAAAATAATACAACTAATAATAAAATGACAGTGGCTTATGGAGCTGAAAACACGGTTTAATGTTTTTAATATTCGCTGTAGAATGGTGCTAGTGTCACTAACAGATTAAAGGATTGTCCGGTAAAATCTCGTCTTTCAGAAAACAATATAAATTATAGTGTCCTTTCTTTTAGAAGTATCATCCGTACAGTGTGCGAATTTTAAATTTCCCGCCACACAAGCGGTAATTTAATTTTAAAGAGGGCCCAACAGCTCAGATTGCGCTCGCAAAACACACACGTGTGTCATTCCATGCCAAAGGAGACGCGACAATTTTATCATGTCTGGGATATGTACTAAAAAAAATAGTTTGGATAACGAAGCGCCTGAACTCCAAGAAAATTAATTTTTTGTGAAAAAAATATAATATTATTGTTTTTCGGAAATTATTTTCTAAATTTCTAGAATTTGCATAAAACCCATGTAGTTAAGAAAAACATTCTAAAAATAAAAAAGATTGCGTACTACTCAAATTTAGGGGGCGCCTAATAACCTAATAAAATGACCTATCGTGTACTAAGATACAAACGTTGAAAGACGCCATTTTGAGTGCAAATAAGAGCTCCAAAAAGTAGACTATGAGACTTCTTTATTCTTTTAAGTCAACTTGGATTTGCGTGTTAGGTACAATATTATTTTCCTCTGTTCTCTTAAAACTAATAATGCAATTGCTTGTATTAAATTTTCAAAGCCTCGTTTTGTTCCGTTTTAATTAAATTACAAAATCTCCAGTTTATGCAGAAAAGGCCGTATTGAGATTCAGAAAAAGCAATATGGGCAGCGGTGCCCAGCACTTTCGAAATAAACAAAATTTAAAACCAGCTTCATATGTTCAACATATCAACAAAAAAATTGGAAAAGTATATTTGTACATTTTAACTGAAGAACGTGTTGGTAACAATGACTGGCAACAGAAAGAATAAAACAAACTCCGGACAAGGAACGACGAACATTTCTTTCAACTGGCAACAACATGAATGAGCCCAAAAGCACTCCCTGCAATTCAGAACCGCCAAGAAAAAATGAGAGAAAGGGTGTGAATGAATTATGTGCGTGTTCGCCACTTATAGCGAACATGACTTATTGAGCCCGATAGGCGAACATGACCTATTGAACCCAATAGGACCTATCGGGATCAATAGGTCATGTTCGCTATAAGTGGCGAACACGCACATAATTCATTCACACCCTTTCTCATTTTTCTTGGCGGTTCAGAATTGCAGGGAGTGCTTTGGACTCCTTCATGTTGTTGCCAGTTGAAAGAAATGTTTGTCGTCCCTTGTCCGGAGTTTGTTTTATACTTTCTGTTGCCAGTTATATTTGTAGCTGCTGAGAATTTTTTTTTTTTTTTAATGATTTTTTTCATCTTGCTTGAAGGCGCCCGCCTCGTAGGCGACGCTCGCCGGCGTTTGCCAGCGAGGCGTCAACGGTAGGAGACGCCGTCGCTAGGTCTTCAACGCTCTCCTGAAAACACGATTTATTCACTTGATGTGGACGTTGTCCTCACTTTCATGCATCCGTATCTCCTTTGCGTTACGTAATGGTACTGGCGTCTTAATTTTACTCTACTCCTACCCAGGTAACTGCATGCCGACGAACGCAGGCCTGCATCGCCTGCTTCCGGAGTTGGGGAATGCATACTGCTTTTCGGCCTCGTCGTCTCGTATATCCAGATATAAATACAATTCAGACCGGAGTGCTCTTCACCGATGTGATATGATAACGAAGACGTAGCTTCCCCATTAACCTTAAATGTGCTTTGATAGAACTAAGATGTATTGAAGTTCGTTGGCGCATCCCCAAGGACGCGTTGTCGTGATAGTGACGTCGTCATGGAAACGGCTACGTCACTCTTCTAAGCGTCATTGTGGGCGGGGCTTGTGAGCAATCTTTTTGCGCGCAATATTGAAATCGGGAGTAAGAACGCGAAACCTGATCGATGGATATCTAGGAACTATTACATTTTCGCAAATTACGTTAATTGGTCAAGCCTCTGATAGTATTTGGCGTCAATACTGCAATTGCAACATGAGCCGTGAAAACATTAATTCAAAAAGTAATGAGATAATTTTTTTTTATAAACCGACCTACTATGATGGTTATTACCTCATATAATGTCCGCCGAGTCTTGACTCTCAGATGGCGAAGACGGCACCCGTGTAACACCCACCTCTTATCAAACACACTTCCTGTAAAAATACCAGTGAGTTCAGAATTCGAGACATCTTCTGCTGGCCTCCAGTGTATTCCGGAGTCTAAAATACTGCACATTAACGGAATCTCAGATGTGTGAGGCGTTCGCCGCAAATAATGAAATGCTTTTTCTATGATTACACTGCTCTTGAAAGAACTACATATTCTATCGAAATACATTTAAGTTCAATAGAAAAGCGACGTCTCCGTTATCATTTCAGATTTTTGAAGAGCTATCCGGTCTGAATTGAACGGGTTTTCAGAAGAGCGTTGCAAACCTTACTGCGGGGCCTCACACCGTTGACGCCTCACTGGCAAATGCCGGCGTGCGTGGACTACGAGCCTAACGCCTGGAAGCATGGTTGAAGATATCAATATTTAAAAAAAAAATCATTCCTCGGCACCAGCAAAAAGAAATTTTCTAATGTTTTGATATGTTGAATACATGAGATGGTTTTAACTTGTAGCTATTTCGAAGTTCCGGGCACCGCAGCCGATATTACTTTTTCTGGCTCTCAATACAACAATTTTCTGCATAAACTGCGGATTTTATTATATAATTTAAAACGCAACTAAACGAGGCTTTGCAGATTTAATACAAGCAATTCAATTATTAGTTTTAAGAGAACAGAGGAAACAAATATTGCAGTTAACACCCAAATTCAATTTGACTAAAATATTTAAAAAATCTCATAAAATTTATATTTTAGGGACCTCCTATTTGAGCTCAAAATGACGTCTTTTAATGTTTGTATTTTATTGTAAGATAGGTCATATTATTAGGCATTTAGGCGTCCACCTAAATATAAGTGGTACGCAAGCGTTTTTTTACATTTTTTATCTACATAATTGTTTTGCAAATTCCATAAATTCAAGCCATGATAACAACAAAAATAAAAAGTAAAAGTCACAAAAAAAAGATTTTTGCTTTAGTTTAGATGTTTCCTTATTCAAATGACGTTTTTCGTACATATTCCAGGTAAAAAAAATTACCGCGTCTCCTTCGGCATTGAATGACCCAGCGATTTCGTTGGCAACTACGGAAGCTATGACGTCATATCATGCAAAGATATCCACGACAACTCTTGACTGCCGTCTCTGTAAAACAATTTCGTGCAAAGACCGACAGGATTTACGCCATTGAAACAAGCTAAATTCTTCTACAAGGATCTTTGTACGCACCGTCCACCATGTCCATCAAAACCGGGAATAAGTCAGCGTCCGCGACTCTGACGTCACCATGGCTGATGTGACGTCACGGCACGACCAGCCAGGCATTCTTGCGAAATTTGGCATGAAGCTTCGCGTTGATATTAATAATTGATTTAACGAGTATTGGGGCGTATTTTAATAACATTAATATCACATATCTGACCATATTTAGTCCACGTCTACGTGTCCAGCGCACAGACCTATTAGCTTCCGAATATCAGCGGACATTTGCTTTAAGAAAGGAAGGGCATGGCTCAGTGTATTCGCGCTTCTCGTTCTGTTATTGCTTCTTCGCCGTTCTTATCGGCTAATGGCGGTATAGACACTGTTCTAAAATACAGTCAAGCAACATTGGTGGTTGCCATTTTTTTGTGAGCACAAAACGTGTGATTGGATGTGATTCGTCGCCAAACGCTGCTGCATGATCGTTTTTGTGCTGGACGCAGACTCAATATTTTAACACGATTAATCGTTACACTTATATCGATTAATAAGCCAATTAATTTGTTGCTTCGACACGCGGGCATTATACCAAGAAAAGGTGTCGAATCTATACACACGCTTTAAACGCGCGCGTTTTTGAGCCGGCGTTGCCGACCTCGTCTTGTCTTACCGAGATGCCGGGCCACTGAAGCGGGCAGCGTTGACCAGCCTCTACAAAGGCCTATGCTGGGGAGAAGGACGCGCTAGCACCTAAAGTGGCAATAACCTACCTGTCCTGCTATGGTAATGATGAAGTAGAGCAGGCTGCGTGAAAGCGTCTCTATATTTTACTTTTTACTATTTTTCGCCACGTCAATCACTGACAGAACGTGCGGCCTCATTTAAAATCAAAGCAGTACAACCAAAATATTTGTTACACTACATATTATATGTGATAATCACTCTGGATAACATTTATGAGCGCTGCTAAAGTTCTCTACAGTGAAATGTGAAAGTAATGCCTCCTGAAAATACGCAAATGAAGTACTCCAAGATTTTTCTAATTTCAAATGAAAATTTATAACTGAAAGAAAACTCAATCTATTAACCGGATAAACATTAATCGCGATTGAATCACTATTGGATCGACCGGATTGTATAGTAGATAAATTTCCACCCTACTCGTTTTTCATACGAGCTGAGCCGAGTTCACGCCGAAGGCTGACGCAGCCCTTCTGTCCATCACGTGATCAAAGCACGTGCCATAACAATGGCGGCCTCGGATAACTGGCTCGGGAGCTACTCAGGTGGCGCTCACTGTTGAAAAAGGCTTATTGCAATGTCTGTGCATCTATAATGAGATGCTCGGTAGTCGAGACTCTGTGAGTTTTCTCGAACTGTCCCGTGATATCGCGCTGAAGCTCACCTGTTACCACTTTGCCCAAACTAAAATCGCCAAGCGTGTAAATCGTTCTCAATAAGAACGCTCGAAACCACACTGTTCTGTTTGTCATATTAAGCGAACAGATTACCTCATTGTTTTTATATTCATACAATCCTCCGACTAAACGGCCACAAAACAAAACTTAGTTGTTCTTTTTTTTTTTTTTTGGAAAGGAAGACGGTAGAGTAACTTTAAATGCTGCCCTTGAAGAGCAGAGTAACGCGGAGGTCTCAAATTTTGACCTCCAACTATTGCGGGAAGCGACCATCGCTCCCGCAATACTTGGAGGTCGAAATTGTCAAGCTTCAGTGTGTTTGCCATATATGGCAAATACACTGAAGCTTGACTTTATCCCCTGGAACTTGGGGCCAAATGATCAAACTGCCCGAGTTTCACTAGACTTTCTTCTCCGATGATCGCTGGAAAGCACTCGTTTTATACAAGTATGCCCACGTTTTACCCAATTTCCTCTCATTTTGGAGAGATCTTACACTTCCGCACTGACCAACTGGATTTTCTTTTTCAGGACAAGGACGAAGAAGTGCTTTGAACTGACGGGGAGCAAGAAAATTTTCTAAGAGAAAACAGAGCCCGTCAGAAGTTAATAAAGTCAAGATTTTGATTGTCCAGATTGTTTATTTTGAGTAACAGATAGCTTCACGTTTCGTACTAGGACTCTTCAGTGCCTCCTTTTGTCGTTTTGTGCGGGTGTATACAGGGCGTTTGACTTTATTGACACAGTTACTATATCTATATATACAATGCTTCTTTTTAAGAGTGACAGTTTTGTTTAAAAAAAGTCACGAAAGCTACAAATCTGCGGTTTGTGCAGGTGAGCTATACGACCAGGTGAACATTGTATAAGGGGCTAATCGAAAAGATCAGTCGGCTAATTAAGTCATATTTTTTTACTTACTTCTTTATATTAGAGAAAATAGACTTATGGTTCCAATTAGAAACCTGCTGAGCGTCATCGAAAACTACTAAATTAACTTATTGGAAGGATATAAAGCAGGGGCAGCATTTTGCGGCGTTCCGTAAATAGGCTTCATTTGGATGCGTTTCTAGGTTACTTTCTTTGCTAAAGGAAAAAGCAAACAAAGCCGACGTACATACCTGAAATATTGTAGACTTAAACGCGCTCTTTACAAATTAAAAAAAAATGTTTATGCGATCAATATAAAAATATATGTGAAGGATTTAAAACAAAACTTGACTCGTCTCTGAACCAGGAACTTAGGAGGATCTCAAACGAACTCTGGAAATATGCTAAAAAAAGTCTCACTCGACATTCCTCTCATTATCGATTGCAGTTGACTTGTTAAAGAAGAGAAGAATGACACGTTTTTTTTAATAACTACTTTCATTTGTTTTTCTCCATCTTCATTTTCCACTAAACATAAATATCCTCACGCAGTCTTGCAAAATAAATTGAAAGATAGTGAATTTTTTCGCAGCGGCGTACCGAATAGTGTATACACAGAATGTTCAGGTATTCGGCGTACCGAACAGTGTATTCACAGAATGTTCAGGTATCGTAGAGTCCTATTTAGAGGTTTTGTTTTAAAGATCGCTTTTTAGTGGTAAGCTTCCTGCGAGTGGAAGACAGCAAATGTGGTACCCATACACAAATATATAGTTTTAAAAATTATCTTAAAAATCAGAGACCAAGATTTCTTTCATTGTACATCTTTTAAGGTAGTGGGACATATTAAAAATATAAATTTATGCAATCACCTGACAAAAACGATTATCTCATTCCCTCTCAACACGGATTCAGAAAAAAATATTTTCATGTGAGACGCAGCTGCACAGTTGAGTCTTACCAAGACGTGGTAAAACGGTGCTGACCATCTAAGGAACACGGCTAGCATGTCATGGCTTACTGTGCAGATACTGTTCGACTCTTGGCCCCAACAACCTTGCCATCAGATTGTACGGGTGTGGCCCGACACGAACCAACCTCGATGGACGCCCAATCAGCATGACCTCGCATCCCTGGGATTGTAACATGAACCATCAATGCATGGCACATCTGACGTCAAACATTCGAGGCTATAAAAGCTGCATTACTTCTTCCCAACTTCAGAAGGCAAGGTGCTGATCGTCCAAGCAACACGGCTAGCATGTGGTGGCTTACTGTACAGATCCTGTCCAGCACCCTCATGGCCTCAACAGCCTTGGCATCCGATTGTACGGGTGTGGCCGACACGAACCACTACGTGGCGCCCAATCAGCATGACCTCGCATCCTGGGATTGTAACATGAACCATCAACCTGGCACTCTGACGTCAAACATCGAGGCTATAAAAGCTGCATTACTTCTTCACAACTTCAGAGGGCACGGTGCTGATCGTCCAAGCAACACGGCTAGCATGTTGTGGCTTACTATACAGATCCATGTCCAGCACCCTCATGGCCTCCAACAGCCTTGGCATCCGATTGTACGGGTGTGGCCGACACGAACCACCACGTGGCGCCCAATCAGCATGACCTCGCATCCTGGGATTGTAACATGAACCATCAACCTGGCACTCTGACGTCAAACTTCGAGGCTATAAAAGCTGCATTACTTCTTTACAACTTCAGAGGGCACGGTGCTGATCGTCCAAGCAACACGGCTAGCATGTTGTGGCTTACTATACAGATCCTGTCCAGCACCCTCATGGCCTCAACAGCCTTGGCATCCGATTGTACAGGTGTGGCCGACACAAACCACCACGTGGCGCCCAATCAGCATGACCTCGCATCCTGGGATTGTAACATGAACCATCAAGCCTGGCACTTTGACGTCAAACTTCGAGGCTATAAAAGCTGCATTACTTCTTCACAACTTCAGAGGGCACGGTGCTGATCGTCCAAGCAACACGGCTAGCATGTTGTGGCTTACTATACAGATCCTGTCCAGCACCCTCATGGCCTCAACAGCCTTGGCATCCGATTGTACAGGTGTGGCCGACACGAACCACCACGTGGCGCCCAATCAGCATGACCTCGCATCCTGGGATTGTAACATGAACCATCAACCTGGCACTCTGACGTCAAACTCGAGGCTATAAAGCTGCATTACTTCTTTACAACTTCAGAGGCACGGTGCTGATCGTCCAAGCAACACGGCTGGCATGTTGTGGCTTACTATACAGATCCTGTCCAGCACCCTCATGGCCTCAACAGCCTTGGCATCCGATTGTACGGGTGTGGCCGACACGAACCACCACGTGGCGCCCAATCAGCATGACCTCGCATCCTGGGATTGTAACATGAACCATCAACCTGGCACTCTGACGTCAAACTTCGAGGCTATAAAAGCTGCATTACTTCTTTACAACTTCAGAGGGCACGGTGCTGATCGTCCAAGAAACACGGCTAGCATGTCATGGCTTACTCTACAGATCTTCTCCAGCACCCTCATGGCCTCATCAACCTTGGCATCTGATTGTAGGGAAGTGGCCGACACAAACCACCACGTGACGCCCAATCAGCATGACCTAGCTCGCATCCTCGGATTGTAATGTGAACCATCAACCTGGCACTCCGACGTCAAAAATCGAGGCTATAAAGGGGGCATTACCTCTTCGCAACTTCAAAGTGCACGGTGCTGATCGTCCAAGCAACACGGCTGACATTTCACGGCTTACTGTACAGATCCTGTCCAGCACCCTCATGGCCTCCACAGCCTTGGCATCAGATTGTACGGGTGTGGCCTACACGAACCACCACGTGGCGCCGAATCAACATGACCTCGCATCCTGGGGTCGTAACATGAACCATCAACCTGGCACTCTGACGTCAAACATCGAGACTATAAAGCGGCATTACTTCTTCACAACTTCAGAAGGCACGGTGCTGATCGTCCAAGGAACACGGCTAGCATGTCGTGGCTTACTCCACAGATTCTGTCTAGCACCCTCATTGCCTCAACAGCCTTGGCATCAGATTGTACGAGTGTGGCCGACACGAACCGCCACGTAGTGCCCTATGAGCGTGACCTCGCGTCCTGGGATCATAACATCAACCAGCGACGTTGCACTCTGACGTCGAACATCGAGGCTATAAAAGCGGCATCCCTTCTTCACAACTTCAGAGGGCACGGTGCTGATCGTCCAAGCAACACGGCCAACATTTCATGGCTTACTGAACAGGTTAATACCAGTCGTTGATGGCGATCGTTTCGTTGTAGTGCGTATTGTATTATTGTCGCACCGTGCCCCAAAATGTGCGTTGAAATTTTGAATGAGTGCCGAATGGTTTCATGTTTGCTGCTTTTTGGTGGCGTAGAGTCTAATTCGGGCCCCGAAATCAACTTAATGCTCCAATCGGTATTATACCAGTTAAAGGAAATAAATGACAAAAATGAGGAACGCGACAGACGTTTCAATGAAATTAGCAATCGATTGTCACAATGAGATGAGGTTTTAAAAGTAACAAAAGGAAAATGAGACTACGCTCAATGCACAGCAAACCCTGTAAGAACTTTACAAGAAACATTGCACGAACAGAGCAATAAGCTTGCCGAATATGATGATTACTCCCGGCGTAAAAACTTACCAGTCTTCGGCCTACCCGAGAAAATGAACGCAACAAGAAGACAACTGGAAAAGGTAGTCACAGATGAAATCTTCAGGACAAACTTGGTGTAAACATCACGTCCCTAGAGCGAATACATAAACTGGGAAGGCTTCGAGAGGGTTAAGTTAGACCCGGCATCTTATGGCTGTTGAATTATAATAAAAAACGGACATATTTAAGAACTGCTCAAAGATAAAGAACACAAGGTTGTCTATATCAAATGATTTTTAACCAATTTCATTGGCCAAGCGTAAGCAGTTATGTGCGTCACTTCGAACTAATGACAAACAAAATGAACGGGTGAGACTTGTTCATGATAAACTGTGCGTTAATAATACTGTCTACGTTTATGATGAATGCACAGACTCCAGGATAGTGCTTCAAACAGAAAGATCGCCAAAGATCGCCAGCCAGAAAGACGGAATGACAAAGCGGTCAGCGTGAATCGTGCCAACGTCTCCAAAACGATCTTAGAATAATTTGTGTAAACAAGCAAAGTGTGGTTAATAAAAGAGAAGAGCTAAAAGTACATCTTTAACGTATGACCCAGATGTGGCAGTCATAACAGAAACTTGGTTAAGGGACGAAATATCGCAATGACGACGTGTTTCCGCCTTCATATACAATGTACAGAAGAGACCCACAGACGAGAGGAGGCGTCGTCGCCATATTAATTAAAAGCAGCATTTCATGCGTTATGGTCGAGCAAATAGGTGATCATGAAGGCATTTGTTGCAGGATAAACGTATGGGCAAATGCTATACTAGTTATTGGAATATATAGACCACCAACAGCTCTGCCAGGCTTTGTAGACACATTTTATGATTATATAAGAGTACATAACCGTAACAAACTTTTAATTGACGGTGATTTCAACCTCTCAGAAACTAACTGGGCGAACCACAGCAGCGGTTGTACAAACGTACATAGCTCAGAAATACTTCTAGACATTATGTTCGCATTCAGGCTTGTACAGATAGTACATCTACCCACAAGAATTACCAACTCCAGTAGCTCCATCCTTGCCTTGGTTTTTGCTAATACTGATTGCCTATCTCTAATATTTTAGTTTCAGAAGGCATACCAGAACACAGATTGGTGTATGTTTCTTGTTCCTTCCGCAAGCAAAAGTCTTGCGAAAGGCCTAGGTATTCCTACTCCAGAAATTACAGTCAGGCAGACGACGTTTCAATTCTAGATTATCTCAACACAGCTCTTCAATCATTCAGCGATGATGACGTGAATCTACTGTGTAATAAATTCAAAAGTCATTGTGAACATTGCCTGCCAAATTTCGTCCCTGTAAACCGAAGACGAGTTCGTTCAGAAAACATGGGGATGACGCGAGTGATAACACATTTAAAACGGAGAATCAAAAGTCAAAGAAAGTCACAGTCATGTAATGTATACGTCATCCTGCAGCTTTGTGGCTTCGTGGAAGATAATCATCTGGATTAAGGCTTATTTGGAAAACCGCAGGCAATTCGTTGACGTTAACGAAAGTTACCCCGTTTGTGAGAAGTTGAATTTGAAGTACCACAAGGATCCGTCCTTGACCCACTACTTTTCATTATCTATATTAATGATCTAGTTGAGTACGTAGGTCCCAACGTTTCCATGCCATTGTTTGCAAATGATTGCGGTATATTTTTAAGTTTCAAGTATTAATGATCAGAAAAATTTAAACCGCCGACTAAATCAGGTGGCTGAATGATGTAATCAGTGGGACATGGTGATAAATTATGACAAAACTGTTTACATAGGGATAACAAATATTTAAAAAATCTTCCACTGATATTATATGAAGATATTTTAATAATTAAATTTCGGAACTGAAGTACCTAGTGCTAACTTTAACGGGGAATCTAAAATGGTCGAGACATATAGAGATCGTATGTTCAACAGCCCATAAACTGTTGGGCTTACTTCGGCGAAGACTCAGCAATGCGCTTAACGACGTCAAACCTTTGGCCTATAAAACCTTATTACTGTCTGTGCTGGAATATGCTTGTCCAGTATGGAATCCGCATGAGAAAGGTGACATCAGAAAACTATACTTAGTTTGACCTTACGTTCAGACGCAGCCTACGCTACGAGCTGAAAGGACCAATAGACCGTGTCTAAAGCGGACCATTATGGTGTTCTTCATGTTTCTGTGCGTGTTCTACCACCGCTGAAAAATCATAGACAGAAAAGGCTCAGTGACTTGTGACTTTTACGCCGCTTGATTGGCCCGATTAGCTCGTAGCGTCGGCTGTGTCTGGACTTAAGCGGAAA
>JAZHYW010027491.1:0-11882 GCA_037355805.1 Ixodes ricinus | reverse complement strand
TCAGAGTGCGCGGAAAGGTGAGCCCGGTTAAAGTTTTTTTTTCAATCGTTTTCAACGTTCTTAAACACTCGCGTTAAAGCCATCCGCTAGCTAAAATAGCACTCCGAGAACACGCCACTCACGTACACAGCACCCACGGTTTGTCGTTGTCCCATGACTATGCGAAGACCCGCCACATATCAGCATTCTTTTGCAGGCGCGGCTCTTAGGCGCCCGTTTCCGTGAGGCGGCATCGCCGTCGCCGTCGCCGTCGGCGTCGCCGTCGGCGTAACCGCGCGGTGCATGATGGGTAAATTTCCCCGCTAAATTTAGCGGAAAATTTTCCCCGCTAAATCTAGCGGAAAATTTCCCCGCTAAATCTAGCGGAAAATTTTTCCGCTAAATCTGGCGGAAAATTTTCCCGCTAAATCTGGCGGAAAGTTTTCCCCGCTAAATCTGGCGGAAAATTTTCCCCGCTAAATCTAGCGGAAAATTTTCCCCGCTAAATCTGGCGGGAAATTTTCCCCGCTAAATCTAGCGGAAAATTTTCCCCGCTAAATCTAGCGGGAAATTTTCCCCGCTAAATCTAGCGGAAAATTTTCCCCGCTCAAATCTAGCGGAAAATTTTCCCCGCTAAATCTAGCCGGAAAATTTTCCCCGCTAAATCTGGCGGAAATTTTCCCCGCTAAATTTAGCGGAAAATTTCCCCGCTAAATTTAGCGGGGAAAATCCCCCTCCTCGAGGTCACGTGACCCCAGGCCACGTGACCCCCCTCTCCGAGGTCACGTGACCCCCCCCGTGCCTTCCCCTCCTCCTCAAGAGCTGCGCTCTAATTCGGCGTTACAGGGAGTTGTAAACGGCTTTCACTTTCTCTCCAACACAATTATTGATTTGGATAGATTACCCCCTACGGTATTTGAAACTGATAGTAGTTTCTTTTTTAAGTGTATTTCAAAGTAATTAACAGCAGAGTCAAACCTCCTACAACTGTATTGGCGATAAATTGTGTGACCACTAAGTGCGTGACTTATGTGATCTGTATTGCTTTGGCTTTAAGTACGTGTGGTGCCAATGCTTGCTGCTTACTTGCTATGTTTTTCCTGTACCATGCTTTTCCTTACTCATGTGAATTCATTTATTTACTCGTGCAGTTTTTTTGTCTGTTTGAACAGATGTATGGAAGAGTGTGCTTTTCCTTACTCATGTGAAAACATTTACTGAAGCATTGTACTTTCGTTTTTAACACGTGTTGATGTACCCCACCTGCTTGAATTCCTTGGAGTCTGCAGTATTGCTAAATAAAAAAAGTACCATTTTTTGATAGTAAGCATTTAGAGTATTGAATTTTTTTTAAATTTCGGGAAGCATTCGTAATGGTATTTCATTCATTTATTGTTCATAAACTTCCAACATTAAACGTTAAAATTAACATACTTGCATGACTTAGCGATCATTTATTTAAAAACGATCAGTTCTAAACAATGGCAAGCGTTCAAACTATCTGGCGGTCATATCAGGAGTTCCATAGGGTACTCCGGATGTGATCTTTTGAGTTAACTTTTGTTTTTAATTTTCGTTACTGATATATTAGATTCACCGAAATAAAAATGCGGTGTCTATGATTGTGCTATTGACTGGAAAATTCAAAACATAGACAACCGTTTGGCTCTGCAAGATGATATTTCCGGCATTTCCACTTGGCGTGACACACGTGGAACACGAAACTAAACATTGCTAAGTGCCATCATGTTCGTTTCACTCGAAAATGTAGGCCTTTCCCGTTTACATATACCATCAGCGGAAATTCATTGACAGCAGTTGCTGAAATAAAGTATCTTGGCGTATATTTCAAAATGATTGTTTTCCTCGGCTAAACAAAGACTACATAACTGCTAAGCCTTCTGCACGCTGAACTCAAACTTTTGCCACTCAAATACTCTTCTCAAGACACCGTATTTCAAATACCTCTGGCAGTAGTTTGATATCTTGCAAAAACAGTTGATTGCCAAGTAATTGCCATCCTATCTTAGTTACATTTCTGAATATCATGTACTTATTAATCTCAAATACATTCTTCTCTCTTAAAAAAAATGTCGCGGGAATATTTTACGAAAATAGGAATCAGCAAACTCCAGCGGAAAGCTGAGTTGATAGCAAACTTGAAGCAATAGATTTTTATAAGATATTAAAGCGCAAAACAACGAGGGAAGAATTACGAGTCGGACAAAATTGGTGTGTGCATGTCTGTACAGCCAGAAGTTGGTCTGCCTTAGTGGGCGCCTGGTGTCTCAGCTGTAGATGAGCAATTCAACCAGTGGGGTACAACCGTAAGCCTGGGGTTTGTAGAGTGTCCCCTTGCAGTAGTGATACACGACCGCACGCCGGCACGATGCGGTACATGAAATAGCGCTGACAAATGACGTTTAATACTCCCGAAAGATAACAAGAAAAAGTTCCGGATGTTATCGAAACACAGAAGTCAAAGAGAAGGAAGATTCCTCAAAAGCATAGGTTATACCTAAAGTAAATCTCATTTACATGATTAAAGGAAAATTTACTAAGGGTACTTAGTTTTGAGTAACGCATTCCCAAAATTAAAATAAAGAAATGAATGAAAATATTTTATTGGAACAAAAAGAAGGCTCAAAAACACGTAAAACAGAGATGCTGATAAAATAAACAAAGGTGAAGTTCGGGACGAGTACGAACCAGAAAATCATGGCAGGTCAAAATTCTTCAAGGCGTGAGATAGACGTAATAAATTAATTTGTTTGTCAGGCAATTCACGGCGCGCTGATGCGGGCATCTCCACTGGACAAAATGATTTGCGCCTCGTACAGCTCGCGAGTCCTCTTATCCCTGAAACATTTTAGTGTGACTAAACATTGCGGAGCAGTTGCAATTCTTTACATGTAATGCTAGGTGGCCCACTGGCGACGACTTCAAAATAGAGCGTGTTTTCTTAGCCGGTCATTGATATATGCCGTCCTGATTGCCTTACATACACTTTTCCACAGGTAAACGGTATCTCGTATAAACCACCGCACACTGACAGTCGACGCATTTATGTTGATGCTGAGCATTACACTCGGCTTGCTCTATATGGTGATTGTTGATCCTTGGACACAGCCGCTTTAGTGTGTCCGGTGCAGAAAGTATAACGACGAAAATAATCCCTGGAGAAGGGGAACAATCCCTTTTCCAGGGATTATTTTCGTCATTATTGTCCAACTCACTTGCACCTTTGCATTAATTGCATTATCATCAGAAAGTACAACCTGGACTTGATACTTAGATGCGATCTTTTTTATGTTTTAAGATAAAGAATGGTTGTAGAGCAGCACCGCTGATCGGCTGTTCTTGTACTTTGTGCTCGTTTGTCGTCCGCTTGGAGTGATCATAGACTCGGCGATGTCAGACAAGATGGAACTCGGGTATCCAGGCGCCTTGAGAGCTGTACTTGAGCATGAAAACTCTCTCCCGCTGCATGTGCACAAGACTTCTTTTGAAGTCGAACTCATGGTGTTTTACACAATTCCTTTCTCAACTGTCTTAGAACGTGGGGAGTCATAATGCAGCAGGCCTTTTTGGACCTTGGGGAGTACTTCGAGCAGGTGTGATTGTCATGGAACACCAGTTGGAGATCTAAAAATTGAAGAATGGAGTTTACTGGCGACTCATAAGTAAATTTAGGCCCCTGGCCTACTTTCATGAAGGTGGGTGGTTTTCTGTTGATTATTTGTGCTTCATTATCTATAAAACATTTTGAAAGGAGGACCAGATAGCCATACACATACCTAAAAATAGAAGATGGTTGTCCGGTGGAAAGTAGATTAGCTATTGTCCGATCACTTTGGGAAAGGAAACTATCACAGAGGACAGGCGAGACGCATGAACCAATGCTTATGCCTTTCTTTTGTAGGTAAGACGTCTCTTCGTGCGTGACAACGGTGGCAAACATTTTAGAATCCCAAAAGTTATAAAAAGTATTCCACCTGAATTTTACATTCGTTTTAAAAGGACGTAAATCCATTGCCTCAATGCACTCATTGAAAGCTGCAACTAATTTTGCATGTGGGATAAAATAAAAGAGATCTTCCACATGACGGGAAGACCAAAGGCGTACTGGTGATGTATTTTGTAGTAGGTACCGTATTACCTCCTGAGTTGGCAATCAGGAATGGATTGGCCAGTTTGAGGTTGAAGAGGCGTCCCAATAAGAAGCGTGACATCAGCCCTTGCCAAGATTCTTTTTTTGTAACCACCACCCAAAATTAATATCCTTCTTTGTATGTATAGGTGGTAAAAATCAAGTCTAAATTATCCTTCGTGGTAGTTGAAATTAGCTTCCTCATTGGCATGAACTCAAACCTGGTGCACATTCGGAGCGCAGAGACATTCATCTTGTTGGTTTTGACCTTTGATTGGCTGAAGTTCTTGTTTATGGCAAGCGTCTGCCTTTTCTTGGTACTTTGCTCAGAGCCTTCTTCCTTTTCTGACGATAGCAGGTTTAAGTGTTTCGTACTGAAGTAATCTACTAATCAAAAAAATCTTCATATATCTTTCACTTTCAGAACCAGGTGTTTTCAGTGCATCTAAACAGTCCTCAATACACCGGTATTTTTCACCTTCGTGAGCTTTACCCGCTATGTCATAACATTTGGCAATATCTGTACACCCTATTTTTATGTGACGTGCGAACGTTTTGTTTTTTATTCTAGTATCTCGTTTATTTCGACAGGTTAAAAACCGTCCTCCAATAGAGTAAAGCTTTGTCCTCTGTGTTCTTTGTTTTGGACACGGAGACTTTTTATATATGCCACGTCCGACGATCATAGGAACTCCGTCGTCCTAGCTGCTGTGTCAAGAAAGGCCCTGTATCGTCGACCTTATCCACCTCCAGGATCTCCACCGCCTCCAGAACCCACAGACAAGTTCTGTTATGACCTTACTTGCCTCTACATCTCCAAGCGGACGATCTTGTAGGTCCTCCTAGCAGTCATGATGTTGAGTAGGTCTTGCTGAGCCGAATACCATTTGTAGGTCTGAAGGAACACACAATATCTGATGGGGGCTGAGTAGAACACTCGCTTTGAGGGTCTAACTGACGATCACGTTAATATAAAGAGAACAGAGTCTAGAGGAGATACACACGGAAAGGGGCCTATTATAAAAATCAGCAGAACCCATCCTTTGGGAATGATTATCTACGTTAATGCGAATAGCATCAAACGGTGCGGAGTTATGCGCGTTCGTCAGGTGGCCGGCACACTCTAGATACGCCAGCCCTCTTGAGGCAATTCTAAATTTGTTGACACTTTCACAGCCCTGCGCACGATCTCCGCAGCCCAGCACGTGCGTTTGTGTCACTTAGGAAGGCGAGCAAAGCACGCGCCATACGCACAAACACTCAAAATGGTACCGACCAGACTTTCTGGCGTCTCAGCTAGTCTCAACCAACGGTACTCTAAACGGTTGTTTATATCTTTACCATAGGACACGCTTTACAGCGCTGTCACAGCTACCGGTGCGCGCGCGTTCCATGCACGAGGGCTCATTCCGCTCTCGTGAGGCTGAGCACGGCCGCTACATCACCCTCTCCCGAGCGCGGGAGAGGGTGAGCTAGCGGCCGTGCTCAGCCTCGCGAAGCGGAATGAGCCCTCGTGCATGGACGCGCTGCACCGGCTGCTGACAGCGCTGTAAGCGCGTCTATGGTAAAGATATAAACAACCGTTTAAATGCGTTGAATGACTGCCTTCATAGCTCTGTGGTTAGCGCGTCTGCCTGCTGATCAAAGGGTCAACGGTTCGAATCCCAGCCGGCGCCGGTCTTTTTTATTTATTTATCGACCCGCGGCGTAAGAGGTTAGATAGCCAGATAGATAGATAGATACATAGACGAAAAGTGCGTGAAGTATCCAAAGAATGCTATTCGCATTAAAAAAACTGTACTTCTTTGTTCCACTTTTATTTTCTAAACAATGAAGTCTGCATTGTTGTCGTGGGTCGTTCCCCGTTCTGCGTTGCGCGTCAGTGTCAATCTTTACTTCCCTAAAACCAGCACTCACGAGAGCTTTGACGCCCAAAACTTTACTTTAAGTCCCGCACACCTACAAACTTTGGTGCGGATTTAGAACAGACAAAAAAACAAAAACCTGGTCTCAGAAAAAAATTACCTTTATTTGTGAACGCATAATGATATGTTGCTCCTGAGCAACGTTGGGCATCTGAGGCACTACTTCACGTGAAACGAGTGAAAACGGTTGCGACTTGGGAGAAGGCACAGGTGCATCTCGCATTTTGCTCAGTACAGGAACGTGTAACCAGTTTTGCTGTATTTGCACCATACCTCACATCCAGTGGCGTACCAACTTGTTTTTGAGTGGAGGGCCAAACCAGACCCCCCCCCCCCCCAGGGCCTGGGGGTGGTGCCCTTGGTGTCCCTTGGGCGCCGCCGGCCAGTGTTTGC
The DNA here is from genome assembly GCA_037355805.1 of Ixodes ricinus. Lineage (NCBI taxonomy): Eukaryota > Metazoa > Arthropoda > Arachnida > Ixodida > Ixodidae > Ixodes > Ixodes ricinus. Next base: position 5,435 of record JAZHYW010027491.1, on the reverse strand, counting down.
CCTGCCCAGTGGCGGCTGTTTCAGGGGGGGGGGGGCAAACACATGCCTTGCCCCCCCCCCCCCACTCTGAGAACTAGGGGGGGGGGGGCGAGCGCCCCCTGCCCCCCTCGGTTGGTACGCCCATGCTCACATCATCTGTCGGTCTTGGCTTTAGTGGCCGAGTGATCTTGCTTGGAGATGCATTTTCATTTTCCAATGTGTCTGACCTTCTCTTCAAAGGCTTGGCCTTCACGTGTGCCAGGGCTTGTGCGATTTGAGAACGGAAAGCGAGCAGATAAAGGCTTCTTTTGATGCAGAGTTGCGTGCAGTGTCGCTTGTACACGAGATAAATATTTATATTATTTTTTTATTTTATGTGCAAAAATCATTTAACCATAAAAGTCATTCATATTTGAAGATTCTAGCCGCGGGTGAACCATAACAGATACGCTACCAATTTTTCGTCACCAATACCAATGCTACCCACATATGCCCGATGTTGCTCCTGGGCAACATCATAGTTGTCAGGCTGCTACTGAGCTTTCACAAACTGTAAGTTCATTTTCACTGCACATACGTCTCTTTTAGTCAATCAGTAGGAGATTTCAATCAAGGATTTGTTTCATTATCACATCCTGCATTTGTTTTCATCGATGTTCGCTCACCTGGTACAGTGGCAGGACGAGGTCGCTCGCCGGTCCAGACAAGTGTAGCGGAAGAGTGAAAGCGGACAAGTGCCGCCCTCTGTTTTTTTATTTCTAGAAGTTCAGGTCGCCTCGGCCTTGCGGCTGATGGCGCTAATTGCATAGATTCGCGGGTTTCGGGGGAGAAAAAAAATCATGTTTGAGTTGTTGCTCCTGGGCAACGCTGGGCATCAAAGGGTTAAAAGAAAGAACTGCGATAAGATAATCTTGCTGGCTAGTTGGTCATAAAGTTTTGAGATATTGAAGCGCGAAACAACGCACAATAACAGTGCTTGTACTGTACGAGAGCGCGTGCTTGGCAGGGAGGCTGAAAGCCCAGAGCTCGCTTTTGAATTATCTGCTCTGGTCACTTAGAAAAAAAATTGGTGTGTGTATGTTTTTACAGCCGAAAGTCAGTCTGCCTGTGGGCGTCTGGTGTCTCAGCTGTAGATGAGCAATTTAGCCAGTGCGGTACAACCGCTAACCTGGGGTCTTTAACGTGCACCTCCAAGTGGTGATACACGACTGCACGCCGGTTCGATGCTCATCCAGATCGAAACGGGCAGGGGTGGGGATTGAACCCAGGATCACTGAGTTCTGCAGGGCTAGAATTCGCTCTACGTGCTCCGAGCTGATGTGCGCTAGCCCTCTCGGCAACCGATTCCCCAAGATTTAAAGTCGTGAGCCTGCTTATACGAAATAAACTGAGTGAAATTTCTTGCGTAAGACAATGTGCAAAAAAAAAAACATGTCTAGCACGCAGAAGCATTAATGCTATAGTTGATTCGAGCAAATAAGGTCGTGCCTGCGGTGCAAGAAGAGAAAGGCGTCTGAACGAACGCAGCCTCGCTAGGAAACAAGTGTGTGAAACTTTCGCTCGCATTTTTGGGAAACGCCTTGAGATTTGTAATATTGTCACAAATGACAAGGTTAAACAAAGAATAACTGGGGAAGCTGAAAGGTTTAATGGGGCGAACTTGTGCCCTGCCCAAAAATAAAAAGGGAACAGAAGACATCAGAGCGTCGAGGGGCGTCGAAGTCGGCGTGACAGCAGAGTCGAACGCTGGGGCGAAAAACTGACTCGACAAAGTCGCTGGCGGCCTCTTATCTAGAGTGCGTCCCTATCTCCAAGATTCGGCGAAGAAGGCTCCGAGCGTCGCGCGCTCGGGGCGAGAATGAACACGCAATTTCTAGAACAGCAAAAGCAGGAATAATATATACAAGTTATGTCCGGAGCGAGTATAAACGAGAGCCTTCTAAGGAAGTCCATGACCGTGCTTTGCTTTCTCGGCCCTGCGCGCGGCAGTATTAGGGGCTCTAGGAACCGTCCTTGTTCGCGCACACGTTTTCGAAGGCCGCGGGGCGCGCGATTGCGCCTGCTCGGGAGTCCCAAACAAAGAGTACCCGTGCTGGCAGATACGCGAAACCCGGGTGAAATTTCGGCCGCTTTTCCGACCTTGTTAGGGCACGTTTCTCTCTTCCACAGTAACAGTGTTTTAGGCGTTACCGGAAAAAAGTAACAAGATACGTTATTCGCTACGTGCAAAATAAAAGAGCGCGTTACAGACCCACGTTACATCAATATAAAAGGAGCGACTTACCGTTACTGCTAACTATAAAAATCTAGCACGCGTTACTTTCATGTCAGTGTTTATCGATAAATCGACGGCAACCGTGTTTCCTTTTCGGCGACAGCGTTTTTCGACACTGAGACAGAACACGCGGGCGTTGGGTTTTTTTCTAAATTAACACTTTCCGCGTGGGGAAAGACAGGCAAAATTTTGAAGGCCAAGTGGAATGAGAGCAATGATTAATAACTTGGCTCCCATACTTCGTTTCAGCCTAAGTCCGAACGCAGCAGACGCTACGAGCTAATGGGAGCAAGGCAGCAGCGTCAAAAGCGCAAGTCACTGGGCCATTTATTGCTTACGATTGATTTCAGCGATGATATGACACATGCAGAAACATGACGAACCCCATGATGGAGCCCCTTTGACGCTGTCTAATCGGTACCATCAGCTCGTCGTGTCGGCTGCATCTGGATTTAGAGGTGGTCTGAAGAGGTTTCTCAGATCGCCGAACTATGGCGATAACTCAGTCTGCGGGCTCTAAAAATACTAGAAATCCATAAATCACAACGATCCGCGGCTGATTTCTCTATTAAAAAAAAAAAAAACAATCGAAGATCGAACACACCGAGGTCATTTCCGGAAATGGGAGGAGCATTGTTCCGGCAGTCGGGACCGCATGTGACCAATGAAAACGCGACATTTCGTTGAGATTGCAAACGCTGTTATTGCGAAATGTGTATGCTTTTGTTTATAAAACATAAAATAGGAGTATACACCAACTCATGTTTACAAACAAACCGGAGCACTTCCTAGCGGACGCCATCGGCGCCGCGCATGCGCGATGAAGTGTGGACAAGAAGCTCGCCGTTGCCCATAAAACAAAGCATTGAAATGCGATGTTGTCGGCGTCGGTGTGAGTCCCCCTGACCCTTTTTCGCGTTCAAATTGTTGATTCTATGTCTTCCTGGCAATGTCTGACTACTTGAGAGGCCTCAGCGGAATTACCGAGGCTCGTTAGCACCGCAAAACTTCGCGTGAATAATGTGACATGCGGCGATTCATTCCGCGTGGACGCCGCAGAATGGACGCTAAAGCCTGATTCGCATGATGAGATTTCGCTCGCAATTTTCAGTCGCGACGTCGCTCGGGCTGCAAAAGCGTGAACCGTAGCTGAGATGGTCGACGTCGATACTGAAAATCGGAAGCACAATCGGACCAAGTGATTTGGGCATAACAAGTCGGTGATGGCCACTGGTAACAATGATCACCATCTCCTTGTATCTACTGTTTACATCGAGCCTGCTTAAAAACCTTCAAACTTAAGTTTTTTTAGGCCTGCAGTTACTTCTTATCGAAAGTACCGCGCCCACATTTGGTCTACGGGCCGGTGTCGTCTAAAAGAGCAGACGAAAAGCAGAAACGTTTGAAAGAGCAGACGACAGTTCTGAACGGTCAGGCGGCCGTTTGAACTTGAAGACGCACTGAATGTAGTCCGCAGGTGGTCCGTATAGTTGACGGTTTTCCAGCGTCCATGTTGGAACAAAACAAATAAATCTGATGACCACAAGTATCCGTGAATACAACCCAAAGTGCTTCCCGCCCAAGCAATCGTGGTCCGACGGCGTCTGGTTTTCCGTTTTCACGGCACATATCCACATTGTCGGACGAACCGAACACATGAAAACTGACCTTCAAACCTTTCTGGACTCTTTTGGTATAGCCCCAGTCGCGGTGTTTTGACGAAAAGGTAGGTTTTTTTTTATTCCTTTCAAAACAACGCAGGAATACACGTCTCACATGGGGACTTCCGCCCACAGCCCCAGACCGGAAGTGCGACCGACGCGCCACCACCGCTCCGTGACGAAACAGAGTTGAGTTCGTGTATTCGAAGGATGTTATTTTTTTCGCGGAGAGGGGCATAATACTGCAATAATAGTATCGAAGACAATGCAAAATGTTTCTTTTGTTTCGTTTTTATTTATTTTGTTACCCGCAGGAGGGGAGTGTCTGATCGTCAGGTCTCGGGTGCACGCTCGCTGGGTTGTATCGTGGTCCGGGCTGTATGGGCCATAGAGTTATTATAATGTACGCTAGAGGTTCAACTGGCGCTAGTGTGCTGACGCAAATTGAAGCAGACAGCAACCAGTCCAAAATTGACTTCCGGTAATGCATTTCTATGGGAAAAAGTGAGGGCATTTTCTCCCTGCGCTCGATCATAAGAGCAAATATCCCAAATAATTCGTACGTACTAGGTAGCTTGGAACATTTCTCAGTCAGGCCGACGAAATAATTGGTCAGTTACGGTGTTTTTCTTTCGAATTCATCGCATTAAAAACGGTGCTAAAACGGCTTCGTACGTGTATTTTTGTGCACTCTCGGACACTGTTAGCGCGAACACGACGTCGGCGCTTTTCAGCATGGGGGATATACGTGCAAAACGAACGAAGAACATCTTGAAATTAAGAAAGACGGCAAGAACTACGCAGTAACACTGGATCAGTAAATATACGTGCATGTAGGATCAAAATCTATTCTGATTTTAAATAAGTAAGTACTGCTTTATTCTTTCTGCTCTGAGCGAAGCTGCTTGTTCTACGTTCAAAATATCACCCGCACGCTCGAAATCTTTGAGAACAAGTGCCCGATAAAAGCTGCCCGGCAGAGAAAACAATGCGAAGAGACACCTTTCATAGCCCACGGACTTTATTCTCTACGTTTTGAATGTTTCTATCCGCTCATGCACGACGGGGTCATTTTCATATAGTGACCGGACTGGCATATTATCAATATACAAGCGTCACCGGAATGCTGGCGAGCCTTGAACACGCTCTATATTCCTTTCGCTTGTAATTTTGCTTCGAATCGTCGCTTGTTTTTACACACCTGCTGCGGAACACACGTTTGGGACTGAAATGTAGCGAAGTTAAACTTCGCTCACTGATGAAGAAAAATGCGCTAACTAAAGCAATTACGCTTTTAAAATGTTAATTAAGACACATACTATTCGGTAAGACCGAAATAACCAAAATGTTCCGTGTTATTTTCGGGCGAAGAGACAAAATGCACGCGCTTTTTCCCATAGGAATGCACAGGAGCACCGCAAAAGTAGACTGGTTGCTGTCTGCTTCAATTTGCGTCACGGAAGTCGCATAGACACTAGCGCCAGTTGAACCTCTAGCGTACATTATAATAACTCTATGGT
>JAZHYW010027490.1:0-72160 GCA_037355805.1 Ixodes ricinus | reverse complement strand
ATTCGCGACTCCAGCAAAACGAACGACACCTAGCGGGAAAACACTGAACTGGCCGGACCAGGTCCTTTCGCGATTTCTGCTCGTCTCTTCTGGCTTCCGTGTTTGCATGTTGTCGGTGGATTGCGCGACAGAACAGTTCTACCGGTGTCTGTGTCGTAACCGTAGTATCGCCTTGTGACCCAGGTTGCTCTGCACGCGACCTATGGAACCGCGTGAGCCAGACATTCTGCGTTTCTCAACGTTCATCAGCACAGTGGAAGGACAGTGGGCAGTCCTTTCCTCGTTTCCTCGAAGAAAGTCAAGCCTCTGGAAGCTCGCTTACCCCAACACATCGCCGCAGGTTCGAAACGTGGAGAATAAAAAGCGGGGCGAACCATTTGGAGTCCAATTCCCGCTCGCTGATGCCCCAGCGTTGTGCGTTGAGCTGGCACATGGCACGGCACGACCTGGATTCGACCGCCATATTTGCCCGATAGTGGCGTCCCCTATAGGTCGCTGGAGTCGCGAATAATTGTAAGATACATAGAAAGAATGTTATAAGCCGTCAAAAAAACACCAAAACGTCATGTACGGTGGGTTGCACCTTAAGAGCGCTACGGCCTTGTCTTCTAGGAGGTGTTGGGGGGCAAGTGACCTCGGGGGGGGGGGGAGTCACGTGACGTCACTGATGACGTCATCAATGATGTTGACGATGACGATGCGGATGCCAATGACGTCATCAGTGACGATGACGTCATCAGTGACGTCACTGATGACGTCATCGGCACCCATATCGTCATCGTCATCATCATCACGTGACCTCGGGGGGTCACGTGACCTCGGGGGTCCCCTCAAGGGGGTCACGTGACCTGGGGGTCACGCGACCTCGGGCGGTTACGCCGACGGCGACGGCGACGGCGACGCCGCTCAAGCCGGAAACGGGCGCCTAAGAGCTGCGCTCTAAAAGCGAGGATAGACGGACTAGACGGTGTCTAGTCCTCTTTTCTCGTCCTCGAAGTTTTCCTTGCATACCTCAGTCTCAGGTTCCACTATGTATAACCATTTTGAATTCGCCGTTTGCTTGCTGATGTGCGTTGACCTTGCATTGTTCCTTGAGCTGGCAAATGGAACGGCACGTCCTCTATTAGAAACCGCTATATTTACTCGATAGTGGCGTCCACTATCGGTCGCTGGAAGTCACTAATATGTGCTGAACAAGAGCAGCACTATGTTCACTAGAAAGAATAAATAGTCCAAAGTCGTCTTCACTGAGAGAGTTTGGCCGCCTTAAGAGCAGCGGTCCATGGCCCCATGGTCCCACACTCTTAGAAAACAGGGTCAGCATAGTCCTCCCTAAAGGGAGGAACGCTCTTGACACATGTTCCTTCAGAAAGGGAGAAACTTTCGTCCCTAAAGCAGGGGAGCAAAGTTCCTCCGCCGCCTGCATCTCATTATGGCGGCCACGAATCGAGCAAATCGAGCTCAATAAGGCTTAACGAGAACACTAAGCCTATTGTACGGAGCGAGAGGAGCAGCAAATAAAAACGTAACGCGAGCTTTCCGCGAACTGTATTTATTTCCGAAGCCGGCTTCCCCCTGCAGGTAAAGAAACTTCCGTTTCGAGAGCATGCAGTCACTCAGTCTGTCTCATCGTCAGCACTGCGATGTTAAACGGAGACAACCGGCCCCCAGTTTGCGCACTTTATATCTTACCTTTGTTATTCTTCGAGCCACAATTCCTTCGTCAACCGTTGCGTGAACCGCACATCACGGAGGGTGGTACACCACTCGCCCGCAAAACCACATCCGCTCTCAAGAAAAGCGAATCCGAAGCAGCCTCTTGGCTCATTTCAGCACGGTAACACGAACATATGGCGTAGCCGCGTAGCGTAAAAGGAGGTTAAATCGCCTGCCACCAGATGGCAGGGCCAAGCAGAATAATCCAGAGCCGTTTATACTGAGAGAGTTTGGCCAATGGGCGGAGCTTGTTGCCCGCTAGAACTAGCGGATTTCGCGATAACACAAAATGGCGTTACTTCTTTCTCTTCTTTATTCCTGAGAAATCGCATAGAGTTCCTATGAGTCAGAGCCACAAAATGGCGGACGGAATTAGTCATCCCCGGTTGTCAGACTACGCTGCTGTAGTTGCCAGACTGTCAAAATATCCTTAAAAGGCCAAACTCTCTCAGTATAAACGGCTCTGGAATAATCGCAAGTAGCTAAGCTAGGTGGCGTTAGGTACCGCCCAATTTCTACAAAAAAATATTTTTATTTTCTCACGCCACCATTGCGCTTCAGGATCTTCGGAAACCTCTCAAGGTATATGTATGGATGGTAGCGAAGCTTCCATAGAAGCCCATAGGCGCAAAGATGGCGGCTCATTGGGCACAGCGCCATCTGTGAGATGCGCGGCATTGTCATTAGTCATGCTCGCCTGTGACGTACAGGAAGTGACGCTTTATTAAAAAAACACGATATGACGCAATTTTCTCATGATTGTGACGTCACGATTGTTTTTGGCGCGAAATTTAAATGATTTTCGCCGGTGGCGCGAAATTTAAATGATTTTTTTACCGTCGCTTCATACCTTGCTTCACGCGTCATAGCCTTGTTTGTATCAATCACCACTCCCATGTAATCCCTCTTACAAAAGAACCAGTTTTTATCAGTTCAGGGAACCACCAACAAGCCTGGGCTACCCTTTCAACTAAGTAAGCAGTGTGTACAGCACGCCTATGAAGGCATACTTATTGTTGTAACAATGGCTTGTTTGCCAAGAAAGACAAAAAGGCACAAGCTTGGTTTACACAGTTTATTATATACGAACTTACAAGCACCACCACTGAACACTTAAAGATAGATATGGCGTTGAAAACATAGTGAAATGAGGTTTGGACAACTCTATGCACGCACTTAATACACCAACTCATCTTTACAAACAAACCGGAGCGCCCGGAGCGCCTAGCGGACGCCACCGGCGCCGCGCATGCGCGATGGGGGTGTGGGCAACAAGCTCGCCGTCGCCCATAAACAAACCATTGAAATGCGATGCTATCGGCGTCAGTGTGAGTCCCCCTGCCCTTATCGCTTTCGAATTGTTGATACTACGTCTTCCTGGCAATGTCCGACTACGCGAGCGGCGTCAGCGAAATTAACGAGGCTCGTTACACCGCAAAACTTCGCGTGAGTAATCTGACATGCGGCGATTCATTCCGCGTGGACGCCGCAGAATGTACGCTAAAGCCTGATTCACATGATGAATTTCGCTCGCAATATTCAGTCGCGACGTCGCTCGGGCTGCAAAAGCGTGAACCGTAGCTGGGATGGTCAGACGTCGATACTGAGAATCGCAAGCAGAATCGAGACCAAGTGAATCAGGCATAACAAGGCGGTGATGGCCGCTGGTAACAATAATCAACATCTCCTTGTATCTACTGTTTACGGCGAGCCTGCTTACCAACCTTCAAACTTAAGTCTTTTGAGGCCTGCACTTACTTCTTATCGCAAGTACCGGGCCAACATTTGGTCTATGGGCCGGTGTCGTCTAAAAGAGCAGACGACAAGCAGAAGCGTTTGAAAGAGCAGACGACAGTTCGAACGATCAGACGGCCGTTCGAACTTCAAGACGCACTGAACGTAGTCCGCAGGTGGGCCGTACAACTTGACGGTTTTCCGGCGTTCATGTTGGAACAAAACAAATAAATCTGATGACCACAAGTATCCGTGAATTCAACCCAAAGTGCTTCCCGCCCAAGCAATTGTGGTCCGGCGGCGTCTGGTTTACCATTTTTACGGCACATATCCACGTTCTCGGACGAACCGAGAACATGAAAACTGATCTTCAAACCTTTCTCGACTCTTTTGGTACAGCCCCAGTCGCGGCGGTTTGACGAAAAGGCATGTTTTCGTCGGGTTCCTTTCAAAACAACGCAGGAATACACGCCTCACATGGGGCCTTCCGCCCACAGCCCCAGACCGGAAGTGCGACCGACGCGCCACCACCGCGCCGTGACGTAACGAGATGAGTTCGTGTATACAAGGTCTTAATACTCTCAACAGGAGGCAGTTTACGCGTTTATCTTGCACTGTTCACGTTGAGAGCTCGTAACTAGATTTAACCATATCAATCACAGGTGGAAGTGCGGGGCCATGCATGTCTTTCGCATTTGAATGTCCACGTGAATTAAAGCTTCAAGAGATTGAAAATTGAGACCATTCGTTATAGTACATGCGCTCGCCACAAACATATTGTGCTCCACTGCTTGACTATCTATGTGAGCGCTAGTATGCAAGAACCTGCCACAAATGGACAGGAAAAAAAGCATTGGAAAAAGGCTATCAATTTGCTCTGTTGCAAATTGTTAGCACCAAACTGACTCACTTATTTACCTTTCATCGCAGTTTGATCTGCTTTTGTATACCTCAGACAACCAAACATTAATCCAGGTTTACAGTTCAAGCCGTCACACTGCACAAGTACACATCGAAACCAACGCTTGTTCTCACACCCTCTTCAATCATGCACAGGGTGTGTAGGGTGTGTCTACCAACCTGGAAAACCTAAAATTTTCAAGAAATTCGGATTATATTGAAAGAACAGGGTAATATCAAGGAAACCATAAAAAAGTTTCAAGTCAGTAAGAATGATAAGTGAAAGTGCAACGGCAACGTGCAACGAAGCCCGATGATTGCACCTTGGAGCCGATGCATTGAATAACGTTGCCCGACACGTCACTAGTCAGCGCAGGCCACTAAGTACTCCCTGAACCGAAGTAACGGTCAACATTTTACCTAAATAGTCAGGAAAACCTTGAGAAAATTGGGGAATTTGGAATAAGTGATTTCGTAGACATTTTGTCCAATCATTCAAGTGAACGACGTCATCTAGCACTACACAGCGAGGTCCGAATGAATCTAACATATTTTAAATAAAACAAAAAAAAGTTTTGAATGCTGCGACACCGAAATTTTGATATTGGTCCATGGAAAACTCAAGTTCATCTAGCTGAACCTATACGTTAATTGCAGTGTCTGAGCATGCGAAACGGACTTTTACACTTTATTTAAAGTATGCTATATTCATTTGGTCATCTCTGTAGACAGTTTTGGCAGGGCATGTGATAATTTAGAGTAATGTACTCGCACAATCCGGTATGCTAGCGCGAGCATTGAACGCAACATATAAGACAAACTAAAGAAAGTTCCTGTGGGCATAACGCAAGTGTTGTCTCATCTGCACAGCCTCTAGACTTGTTGCTTGGTTTTGCGCCTCACAGCTGCATCAAGGAGCTCAGTATTCTTTTACGGGCAAACCAATGAAGTCGCACTCTTGCAAACAAAGCAGATAAATCATTATAGACATCCTCACTGCAGAGAATCATCAGCTTTTCGACCATCTGATGAAGAGTGATGCACAACGCCTTCTTTTGAAACCAGACTGTCAACTGACGCCACAAAATCCTTCTCACAAGCTTGAACAAAGGAAACAAAGCAAGGGAAAGGGACTGAGAGGCTTCCAAAGTCTCCTTCAGCCATTCCTTTCACACTCAAATAAAACAACACTTGTCTCTCATCAGAAAAAGTGGCATTCTTGATTTGCAATTCACATTGCTGAGTTGCAAATCAACAATTGCCTACAGTAACGGAAACCCTTAGGGCTGTGAAAATACAAGCCCAAGGCAAAGGCTTTGTTCTGGCTGCACCACCGCCTGCCGAACCTGCTTGCATTGCTCATCTTCAGCTGAGCTTCCACAAGGGCAGCAACGGCTGGAGACACAATTCTACGTACACTTTCAACTATCTCAGTGACAGTCAGCATATGACGCCGTCGCCGCAGTCGTTGCTTGAGTCTCTTGTGCTTCTGAAGCTGTCGACGTTTGGCCCTCAGCACGTCCATCTTCCCCTTGCCCTCGGTACGGGTGGCACAGGACCCTGCAAGGGGAAAGCACAAGCACTTATGAAACGCTTCGAGAAACAATGAAAGGAGCAATGCACCTCCACTGTAAAAAAAATGTGGAAGTACAAGTAAGCTTTGTGCATCATGACAGATACCTACGTTGGTGAGAAACTGCAGAAGTCGAAGTCACCGAAGCATCATAATCGGTAGGGCAAGGTTCGGGCGCCCACACATCGTTTTCTCCGGAAGGTAGACCATGTCCATTCACCGCGTATGTGTGATCCACTACAAAAAACAAAACAAAGGAAACAAAGTGACAGAGTGGTTGCAAACAGCTGAACCAGCTACAGCTAGTCAAGTACTCTGCAACAAAGTAATCTTCAAAGACTGTCCTAAACAATGCACACTATCAAAACTTACCATGAACTCTGGTTGGAGCGCTAGTCTTCGCGCTACAGGTCAGAGCCGTGAGACTGCTCCTCACATCTGCAAAGCAATGACGAGGCAAATAACAAATCTGTCAAAAATATCAGTCATTGCATTGTTTCAGGATATTCCTGCGGCATGTGACAAGCTAGATCGAAAACATGGCCATACATGTTTTGCATGTTTCCGAAGAAAGCACAAGTACTGGGAACACACTCTATCATAGAAAGGATCGCTACTACGCGACAGTCCAAAATATATAAGAAACATGGCCTGCAACACTTCTCCGCCAATATGCACTTACTTTTACCTTGTTCTGTAGTGCGGTGCGTGTGACACCGTGATGATTTGGGCGCACTGATGCTACTGCTGCTGGCCGGTGTGGGCTCGCCCTCGCTGATCAATTGGCCAGGGCTGCTGCTCTGGACGACATCTGCGGCACCTATGCAAAGATCATTTGCAAAGTTAAGCACACACGTTATGTACACCGAAACAGTTCCTTGTATCTGCATGTGAAATACCTTCTGAATAAGCTTATGATCTCAGTCATAATGAAAACAAGATTTCGTGCTCACCTTCAGTGGTCAAATATGCTGGTATTGCATCACAACGCAGCCTTCCTCGATAAAGAAACGCAGAGGGCTTGAAGTGTCTGGAGTCTACAACCCGATCCCGCAGCTGCTGTGGTGTCTTGTTCTGTAGGCTTGCGTTCCGGCAGAACTGAACCCAGACCCTCCACCTGAATGTGAAGCAGTGTATTACTTTACATACCCTGGGCTAAACTGAACAGGCCGAAATGCCTTCTGTGGACATTTAAGAAAAAACAGGATTAAACAATAATGTTAGCGATAAACTGGTGACATCATTGTACCTGGTCTCCGGTCTGGGTCCAGCGAACGCCATGAGCGCGGAGCACACCTCTGTGCCCGTGAGGTTAGATAGGTTCACAACGCAGAAGATTACATTACGAGATTCCCGATCGCATCCACAGTAAGTAGACCTGATAGTCGCCAGCATGTTAGAAGGACGACACCAACCACGTTTCAATCAGAAAGAATGTTTTAGTGTTATTCACACCACAATATGAGAGTTAATTAAAACTGAAATGTCAAGTCATTGTTTTTTATTAGGTTTTTGTGGTCGCGCAGCCATTCAGCAGAGGCCACGCAAATCCGCCACTAATATCTGAGATTAGTTTCGTCTCGCGCAGCTTGGAACGAAGATTGAGCCCAAAAACGTTCGATCAACGGGTGCCTATTACTAAATGAGCATGCATGAGGGCCCATAGAAGAGGTCAAGAGCTTACCAGACATCACCGGGCAACGGACATTAGGACATCACACATAGTTGCAGCGGACACAGCTACTACAAGTTTCACCTTGCAGAGTCCACAGGAAAACGATGAAGTGTGATGCCAGCGGTGCAGTCATCACTTAATTGGGCATCGCGCTACCGAGCAGCGTCTCTTTACATGCGGCAGGCTCATCGTCCCGACGAACGGAGCCTTGAACGCGCCCGGCGGGCGCTCGACGACAAAACCCGCAGAACGGCGCAATAGGCTTTAACCAGTACAAACCGTTCTGCACTCAGATACGTGGGAAACCTTAAGACCACGAATCGTTAAACGATTGCAAAGTGAAAGTTTGACGGGAGCTACAGAAAACCAGGCACACTGGCGAACGCAAACAGTGCAAACACGAGGCGTATCAGGACTGCGAACTTCTGCCGACGGCGTAAACACCCGTAATAGCGACGTTGCAGAGGTTGCAACGAGTGTGCAAAACATAATACATATTAAACACTAACTAAAAAATTCACCCAACTGAACATGCTTAAACTAAGTTATTATGAATAAATAATACTTTCATTTAAATTAAACTATATTAAACACCGAAAATGTGTCTTTAATATTTTATCAGCTTAGTGTTTCGCCGCGCAAAACACAGTCGCGCTGCGGTAGTGCGGTCTCCAGGGTGATGACGCTGACGATTGGTTTTGGGCCGCTTTTTTGCTCTACTTTCGCGACCCATATGAATTGAACCATGTTGTATTACACCTGAGACTGCGGTGGATGAAATCGGAAGAACGTTCAGTAGAAGGAACAGACACAGAGAACGTCTTGAGACGTTCTCTGTGTCTGTTCCTTCTACTGAAAGTTCTTCCGATTTCATCCACCGCAGTCTCAGGTGTAATACAACATGATTAGCTACCACCAGCTCGCCTGCACTCTTACCGTCTTTTCACCATATGAATTGACCTTGCGATGTCGATGATGTCAGCTGATCTTTTTGCTTTAGCGCTAGATGGTTGCCGTTAAAAACTGTAAATACGCTAAAACTGGCAGACATTGATTTTTTTCTCATTGTGTTTTTAGAAAGCCGACGGTATAAACAATGTCAGATATACAAATATATGCTTATTGAAAACAGTTTAAAGAAGCGATGCAAAATTGTGCGTAGCATAAGCATGTTTATGAGAAACAAACGCTATTTAACGAGGTATGTTCTAGCTTTTTGCCACTAGAGGATGCTGCAGTGCTAAATGCGTTTTGGTTTCGGTCTCTAATTGTGGATCCCACCACCTCCCGACGGAGAGTGGTGAAGTCTACGCGATATCGCGCCATTTCATTGGTGGTGATGATGATGATGATGATGATGATGATGATGATTTGTGGCTGTTCCCTTTGAAGCGGGCGGTTTGAATAGAAATCATACCTAGCCAAATAAAACCGGAAAGAAAAAAAAAGAAAAAAAAACTGCACTACTGTTGCATTCTTCGCCACCAGTCCTCCAGCCTCCTTTTAGTCCTCTCGACTGCGTCGCTGCACTTCCAGCTGGGCTGCGGTGCCACTGCAGCGCGATTTACGTCCACACTGGGCCAGCACACAGCATCCCTGCCTGTGTCCCCAACTCGGAAGCCGAGGGCTTCTGCCAGAAATTGTTCGTGTGAATGTGCCTCGTCTAGATGTAGCCCGTTGTCTGGCGCCTAGCCCCAATCCACCGGGTGTCTTGGTACGAGACTTGGGCAGGAGAGCACAATATGCTTGATAGTTTCCTCGGTTTTCACCACGGTGGCGGAGTGTTCTGGGTGGAAACCCAGAACACTCCGCCACCGGCCGGACTTGTTTTACTTCGGTTCTTAAGGTAAAAACAGAGTATACATTGCTCAAAAAAAATTTTTTTTAATACCAGTTTAATACGATAGGACGTTTCTGGAAATCAACCCTTGAACAAAGGGGAAAAGGAACAAGAAAAGAAAGGAAATTAACCCCTGAATAAAGGGGAAGGGAAGAAGAAAAGAAAGAAAATTAACCCCTGATAGCGGGGAAAAGGAAGAAGAAAAAAAGGAAAAAAGGCAAAATTAATAAATGATCAAAACAACCTTCACGATAACTCTGGCGCGAGGAACTCCAGCTCTATTGTCGATAACACCAGAGGGTGCTCAGAAACATTGTTCGTGGCGTATTTGATCTTAAACGCCTCAATTATTTCTCGCCCACACTTATCTCTGTGTTTCAAGCACAGCGGTGTTTTCGAAGTTTGGGGTGCAATCGTGGCAGGTACGGGCATGCACGACCATGGGGTGAAATGAGTCCGATGATGCCTTGGTGAATTCTAAATGGTGCTCCGGAGCTAAGGCGAACATTTAGGCATCTTCCAGTTCGGCCGATGTATTGGCCTCCGCAGCTCAGTGGAATTGAATAGATTTGCTTCTCTTTACATTTGACAAACTTGCTGGAGTGCTTGATGGAGCCTTCGGGTGGTCGACTCTCGTTGTTCACCCTCTGGCACATTTGTTTTAACCTCATTTTACAAGTGAAGACCACCTTCGTGTCAAACCGAGCAGCAAGAGTCTTCAGGCGGTGGGCGGTGTTTTGCACGTATGGTATGCAAACCGGACGTGAATGAATATTTTGTTTCAATGGAGGACGGATGGGGCCCATGATGAGACCCTGAAGGGTTGTACGGAGGAGGTCGGCTGGATAACCTGCTTGGAGCAGGCGGTCATGCTGTCGCAGGACGCTTTCTGATGAGAGGTGTGAACAGGATTTCGAGCGAGAAGAGGCAAACAAGGTTCGAATGATTCCAAGCTTTACCGACTTGGAATGGTTACGGCAAAACGGAAGAACAGTTTTTTGGAGCGCTGCTGGAAGCTCCAGCATAGACCTTGAGGATGAAGATGAAGTTTTGACAATACAGACACTGTAGACCTTCATCTGCTGGTTCTTCACTCGTGAAGTTGAGACCCGACGAGCAAGAATTGAAGGCTTCACAAATGGCCGCTGAAGATATGGAGGACGGATGAACAACTAGATAGTCATCTACATATCGGAACACTCAAATTCCTGGAGCTATAACGTCAAGTTGGGTCATCACGGCTCGGTCTATGTACATGAGAAAGATTTCACTAAGCACCGGGGCTATAGGCATGAGCCTATACAGACACCTCTCTTTTGTCTAAACCTTTTACCGCTGTATTCAACAAGCGTGGACTGAAGGTATACGGTAAGGAGATCAATGAAGTTCTTTGTGGATATCCCGTTTCAGGGGTTAATTTTCTTTTCTTTTCTTCTTCCTTTCCCCTTTATTCAGGGGTTAATTTCCTTTCTTTGCTTCTTCCTTTTCCCCTTCGTTCAGGGGTTATAATAATAATAATAATAATAATTTTATTGCAAATGAACAAAACGTATGTTAAGTCAGACCTGCCTAAGCCACATTGGGCTTGACTGGCAGCGTCTTACAGTCAGTGAAACCATGCCGTTTGCAAAAGGAAACGTGTAAAATAAAATCCACACAAAGAAATTAGAATAACAAAGCAAACTATTGGGCACTTTACGAACTAAAATTTCTCAGGGCTTTTTTGAGCTTGTGTTTTGTTCTTAAATTTAGAAAGCTAGAAGGTAGTTTGCTCATAAATGCTGGTACATTGTAACTCCGAGCTTTTTTTCCAAATCTTGTCAAACATCGAGGTATCCGGGAACGCTCTTTGGGTCTAAGGATACGAGAAGGTACATAAGGAACTTTAAATTGACTATCCCAAAAATGCCTATGAACAACAGTTTCAATCAACAGCGAGTTAAAATCAGGCAAATTCAGTGCTTTAAACACGTCAATGTTCTCACGTCCAATCGTTTTAATTTGGTAATTTAAAAACAAAAATTTGAGCAACTTAGTTTTGTTTTAAATTTGAGCATTTTTGTTTTCTTTATTTTCGTTTAATTTTTTTCGTTCTCTTTCTTTCAATTCTTTGAACTTCACGGTCTTAGCGTCATGAGCATTTCATAAATGTTCGTTGCTCATTGAAAGAACTGTGTGTGTCTGTGTTCGTCTTTCATGTGATTTATTCTTTCTGTGTATTCTCGTGTCTGTTGCTTCAGTGAGCAGGCCATATACGCATTGACAATAAAAGTTGTCTGTGCATGTGCTGCCATCTTACCTTACGGGGCTGTGGAACGTAACCTGAGCATGCGCAATAGCTCCCCCCCTTTCCACGAGAGAGTATCCCCAAACAGTGCTTGCGTTCACAGCTCGGTAACTTCGTCATTGTACGACTGGGAGATAGGTGCCGGAAAGGTCGATGTAGGGTGTTATACCGAACACCTCGAAAGTTTTGTGCAAAAACAAGTAATCGAAGATAAATAATACTAGCTGCTACCTTATCAATCACGGTCACAGGGCGTATTGATTGAGGTATGCAATGTCTCAAATGACTAGGTTAATAAATAAACTTGAGTAATGACGTTCTCGAATGAGGAAGATAAGCGTACGGTTTTTATTAGACATTTGAGGAGCATAGTTGGAAATAACAAGATTTATAAATTTTTGTTAGACGTGGGACACATGGGAAGCGTAATGGTGTGCTAAATTGTCTGCTTGTGAGACAATCACAAGGCTGGCGGAGACACAATGCGGACGATGAGAAACATGAAACCGGAAGAGCTAGCTACATGCATTTTCGGGGTTAGTAAAACGAAGCGCATGCTTTAATTATCCCTAAAGTCAAATGATTGAGTGGTGTTCGATTATGTCCAGCAAGCGTCTAGTTGGAACGACACGTTACTATTTATTAATTAAAATATGATTAAAAAACGGATTATAAACCTAATTTATTAAAAAGCGATCAACCTTAATCAATGGGGCCTGGGACAGTCATTGATTTGGTAGCAATCGTATTTCTCAGACATACCTAGTTTTTACACAACCTTTGCCCAATGTTCGGTCAAGCATGCTCTATAGCTTGGCAAAAACTGAAAGGCAGGCGAAAAATTGAGCAGAAAAAATTGGCGCCTGTGAGACAATAGCCCAAATGTTCACCAAAAGTGTAGAAAAGTAGTGATTTGAGCTAGTTGCTACTTCAACATGATAGAACAGCGCACATAACACGGAGGAAGTAAAAATGACAGGCAGAACGAAAAAGCGCTGACTCCCAACTGATTTATTCTGAAAGAGGAGAAAAGAGAAGCGATAGAGATGGACCCCACGTGATAGTTAATATAAAGTTTAGGGAACCGAAATAAAACACGGTCGATTCACAAAACGATCGGTACCTCGGACAGGGAGCTCGGACCGATCGTTTTCTATGAAACAGCTTATAGATATCCGAGTTTGCAGACGATCGGTGAATGTCGCGCCCCCTTGCAACGGTAATGCGCAATGGATTCGTAAAGTGGTTAAAGAGCGGGCATGTTTTCTGTGGCAGGAATTTTCGGTAATTTCACAGAACTGAAGGTAAAACATTTCACTTTCCAGAGATAGCCTGAAGCCAAATTTTGGAACTAACCATAGTTTGCCTCGTTTTGAGTGGGAGCGCTAAGTGTAGTGGCGGCGTCCCCATTGCACTGATCTCAATGACAATTGCTGGATCGCGTTTGCCCGCGCCGCGAATGCGGCCACTAGCGGCCACTGGCGGCCATCTTTTGGTAGAGTTAAATTACCTCTAGCCAAGGTACAGCTGCTGCAGTCACTATCATCCATCCATGGCAGGCAGCGTTGTGGCCAACGAGGTAGAGGGGCTTAGAGTGATAAACCGGAAGTTCGGAAGTGGCACCCCCCGGTTGCCGCCATTTTGTACGCAAAAGTGACCACACGTCCCGTGACCTCACAAGAGCCGTGACGTCACCGGTAAGATGGCAGCGCCCAGAGCTGGGGAATGCGAGTTTGTTCGGTGCGCGGTAGCCGCGATGTGTAGCTCCTTTCCGACGACTTCGGTCTTCTTCGTGCTCGCTGACGCAGGTATAATGTGAAAATATGAAGAAATGAGACTTTATTACCTTTTTCCGCAAGATCGCCCTGTATCATCTGGATATTAACACCTGCGAGACAGCATCAGCCGTGTCGCCGTACCGGTGCTCGGATTCCCGGATGTGTTCGAGGGTCGATAGAACTTTGAGTGCTTTTAGCATGCAATTTTCGCTTTCTCTTAGCTTTGTTTGAACGTTGGAATGTCTGAGAATCGACGCGATATGTATACGTCGGACGTAGGGCCTAGGGGAATTCGTTTCAGCCCTAGGTAACTGCATAATCACAGCCAACTTTTAGCGAGGAAGCTCCTGCGATCTTTACGTTTTGTACTTATAAACAATTTTACGATATAACTCCTAGCATAATATATTCGCATTTTTCTAGCTTCGTTTGAACGTCTGAGAATCGAAGCGAAAGGTATACGTTGCGTGAGGACTTAGGGGAAGTTGTTTCAGCCCTGCGTCACCGAATAACCATAGAAACTTTTAGCGAGGAAGCTCCTGCGATCTTTAACCTTTTGTGCTAATCGACGATTCTACATTCGATCGCTTTTCTTCCTTTTCTTGTGAGTGCGAATTGCACACTTATTTTCAGCTGCGAGGATGACGTTTTTATTGAGTGGGGGGATGAATAAATCGTTGCAGGCACCTGCTTCAATGCTATTCGACTTGCTGTTTTTGGTGTACGCATAGATTAGTTGCACAATTTTCTCTTTCGTAGGTTTTTTTGCAGCAATACTTTTTTTCACCAAGAGTGCATTGTATTAGTCGGTCAATTATTTACTTGTTCTAGTTACCTGTACAAGATGATTCATATTTGTGTTCACCCCTTGCCCGAAAAGCAGCCTTGTTGAAAAATGTTGACTACCATTCCTTTCGGTCTCTTCAATAGACTTCTTTCTAAAGTGTGGGCTGCCTATACTTCGTATTACCATAACCTGAAAAAGGGCAACCGCCACAGCCCCCTCGTGCCAATCAGATTGACGGAGTGAAGGCATGTGAGAAATCTGTGCTGACGAGCACTCTGATGATATGTTGTCATGTGCCTCTCTCCAACATGCCTATTGACTCACCAAGACTGTAGCCTTCGCCGCTTGTCAAATTGTGATGGAACGAATTACAGTAGCTATTACTCTTAATTGCCCAAGGCCTTCATACTTTGGCCATTTATTCGACAAGAATGTTATGTCCGCCATCACTGTGAACTCGGCTGAGCGCCTATTGGACTCGAATGCTGCATTAGCGTTCGACGTGAACTGGGGTATATTCGTGTGCTTTGCACCGAAAAAAATGGCGACAGTTGTGTTGCTTGATGGGGTTTTGCAAAGGGTCTATTGTGTCATACGTATTGGAAGTGTCCTGCTATATAACAATGCATGAACACATACCATTAAACTAGATGCTCAGAGGTGTGTTTGTTTTTGCAACTAACAAGTTACAGCAGTGTGCTTTAATGTTATTATCATGTGCATAGTTTTAAGTATCCTCTCTGCAATGTCTACAAAGGCCCCTGGAGAGAATAAATTAATAAATAACATTTTCACATCACTGGAGTTGGTTTTCGGATGCGCCATATGTTCAGTAGATGTGGAACGAGTGCAGCCCAATGCAACCAGTCTGGTATGTCCCATTAATTAATATTGAGGGGTCAGAGATGCGAGTGTATTCAAAAGTTCCAGCACGTGCGGTGAACACAATTCTTTGTGTAGAGACTCTGAAGACGTAAAGGCGAGCGGAAATATGTTTATTAGGTTAGTGTATCAAATATGTTGATTTCCACTTGATTACGTAATTATTGGTTCTTTGCAAATGGTTCCATAACGAGTTCTTTCTGCGACAGTCTCGTGTCAGGCGTTCAGTCATAGTACCTGTGCTGCTTGTTGTCGGATGATGCTCCTGGCACGTCGGTGTTCAGTTTGGTCGAGTGGCAACTTTGACCGACTGATGCCGTCTTGTAATCATACGTCATGTGCGGCCACTGACATCTGATGCACTGAAGCTGCAGGGCTGGCTTCTAATCCGCAAATTTTCCTGGTAGTTTTCTGCATCAATGCAGCAAGCTCGGGCATGTATGAATGCTTCGGCGTTGGGGTGTCTCGTTGAATCGGCATTGAATAGTAACGGGTAGCCGATGGCGGTCATCGTGACTTTGTGGCATAAGTCGCCCTCGGTTCGTCAGATGCCGCTTTGCTCGAAGTCTCCAGTTGAAATGCCTGTCGAACTTGTTCCGAAACAATCTCGGCAATCAAAATAAAAGCCGGGCAACTGATGGCAGGAAGTAGCTTCCTGGTCTCCTCCCGGACAACGTCGTGGATGTCGTGGATGCCTGGGAGGCTGGCATCGAAGTTGCAGCTGGACGACTCGAGTGTCGAGAAGCTGGGGAGTTGTTGATAGCGACAGGCTCGGGCCTGCAGTGTACATTCAATGTTGGAAGCCGCGGTGATATGAACCCTTCGACTGTTGTCGTGGAGTTGCGGACAAGGCTGCCGGAGGTGTTGTACCTCACATGAGGGACATGGGATTCTTAGCTTCTTGTCTTCTGTAACATCAGGGTTGGCGTGGGTGCTCGATCACGCCCAAAACATCTTCCACGAAGGCGGTGACGCTCTTGTTGGGGCCGCATCCTGGACAGAATCAGGAATTCGGCTCTCCCTGGTCAATGTTGGCTGATGAACGTGCACTTCAGCTCGATCGTGCAAACTTCCCACGACGTTAAGGAGGATTCGTGGTTCTCAAACCAGTGCCTGGCAGTTTCTTCCACGAGAAGTATAGGTTCTGCAGGAGCTGGTTGTCCGTCTACCCACTGTGGCGGGCGACACGGCCATATATTTCAATCCAGCCCTCGACGTCTTCATACACCTTGCGTGAAAGGGCATCGGAGTGTGAGGTGCGACGGGCATGCAAACGATGATGGGAGCGGACGTGGTTTGCTGCTACAGGTTTGTCATTGTTGGCTTAGTCAGCTTCGGTTTTTCTGGCAAAAGACCGAATTCCGGTGGTTCTTGCTGGTAGCAGCGACTGGCTCGGATTTCAGGTTCTTTGTGGTGCATTTCCAAGGTTCGTCCTTGCGGTACTCGCTCGTCTTGCGGTTTTTCTGCCGGGCTTGGGATAGGACTTGGTTCACGGCTCGCCGGGCGTTTAAGACGCGGGGCAACTCGGCTGAGGAGCCGCCAGGGTCCACACAGAGTGAAGGGCTATGGGTAAAGTGTGCAGCACCTCCACCAGAACATACGATGACAGCTGAGCATGGCCTGGAACTTTCCAGAATAGTAAATATTGATAGAAAATAGGACTGGAGCAAGCATCTGTGACAATATAACAAAACAGACAGAAGAGAGTCTATCCTGACCACTAAAAAAGCTGCATTGTTTTAGAGGCATTCTGTTCGAATAAATCCTCTCCTTCGGGGTTTGGCGACTGCCGTGGACGAACTGAACTGAAATGGATGTGGAACCACTTTTCTGGTAATGAGCCGCTGCAGACTGTCGTCGCAAAGCGGCGTGAACGGGTGGACTGGGTAGGTAACACGCGCGATGAAATGCCCATACAGCTTGCAATTCGCGTACCGAGTGTTGATGAAACTTGTGTCGACGAAACGTGCGACAGACAAGCGGAATCAATACCAACTGCAACACCTGTGCTCCGTGAAAGTGCACGTCTACGCCAGAACAATTTAGGAAGCAGCACAGCATCACCTAAAGCACGGCACAGGAACTACCAACTTGAAGCACTTGAAGGCAGCTCTCCGGTGCGCCGCACAACCAAAGTGAGCCTTCGGTCATTTGAACGAAGCGGCACCACGATTGCACACTGCCAAGCACGACTCACGCAATTTCCGTCGCTAAACTGCGTATCCAAACATATTGCACACGCTTCACTGCAGACCTCGAAGATTCCGATGGTCAACGAGAGCACAGAAACGTCGCCTTAAAATTTACTTGCGGTATCCGAATCAATCCGAGGTCCGAGCAACGTAGGGCCGATTGTCTCTTTCGTGGCAATATCCCCGTCGGTCACCAGCGAAATGCACACCGTTCCTCCTTCTGTTCACGTTATACCTACGTCAGACACCACGCTGAACTCTGAAGTCGCTTTCGACCGGCCTTATATGACGGCTTCCGCGTCTGAAATCAACTCGCCGACACGAACGACAACAAACAACGCATCCGACAAGCTCCGGCCCAGCTGGGACCAGCCGCTGCCTGGGCGCTGCCATCTTTCCTGTGACGTCACGTATTTGGTTTGGTCATGTGACGAGTGGTCACATTTGCGTACAATGGCAGCCGCCTTATGGGGTCACTTTCGAGTGCAGACCGAGCCCGGCATGGTAATATAGTAAAACGTAAAGAGTGGCCACTCCCA
This sequence comes from Ixodes ricinus, assembly GCA_037355805.1. Classification (NCBI taxonomy): domain Eukaryota; kingdom Metazoa; phylum Arthropoda; class Arachnida; order Ixodida; family Ixodidae; genus Ixodes; species Ixodes ricinus. Next base: position 54,257 of record JAZHYW010027490.1, on the reverse strand, counting down.
TAGACCCCAGCGGCCCACTCGACTACCAGCGCTCCTAGCGGCCGCCGTGAAATTTTTCTCGACTTCCTGTTTGGATGCTTTCGGTTTCGTTTTTCAACATGGATAGAGTCACAGAATACTAGTAGTCAAATGAATGGATAACTAATATTAGTGCTTCCAACTGTATTGTGCGGTAGCTTGCGCCACCTAGGCTGTCGTGACTAACTACAATTTTAAGGACAGAACGAGCGGGTTGGTAAGAGATAATTAAACTTGAGGAAGAAAACGAGAAGGACGGACACCTCACAAACTTCCAACTATGGTTGTCCGTCCTTCTCGTTTTCTTCCTCAAGTTTAATTACAATTTTAAATTTGGTTACGGTTGCTAATTTAGAATTTACTTGGGCGTTTGAGCTGTGTATTCAACAACTCAAAAGCACGCTTATATTCATTTACAATTTCAGGACAGACAGGTAACGAGGTAACCATGTACAATCCCAATATGAAATATAAAACTATGTCACGGAACAGGAAAAAAAGGACAACCAACAGAAGGCAGCAATTAACAAATATTAAAATTTTTATTTTGGCCACGAAGATAACCATAAAAAGTAGTTACTTTACATAAAAAACAGAAACAAAAGACCGTGAAAATTATTTTTGCACTTAATTGTTTCAGGACGTGTTACAAAGGATATTTTTCAGAAAAACCTCATCAGCCTTTTTGTACAGGTTTGAGGGAGGAAACATCTAAAAGTTCACAACTGACACCAAAGCCGGGTGACCCAATACGAAGATCCATACCAATAAAGAAACATTCAACACGAACACACTAGAAAAAAACACACATCAAGTGGTTCTGCAGTCGCTAGTAAAGACTGGTCGACTGCTGGCCTGCAACCTGGTCATTACAAATTATACCTGGAAATGCTCGGCGTGCAGTGTGCACCGTTCTGTTAAGTACCGTATTTTCCGGACTATAGTCCACACACAGGGTAGTGGTATAGTCTTCAGAGTCCACACAAATTTGTTTGTGTGCCCACACAAACAAATTCTCCTAAGTAGCTCGCCGTGTAAAATGCCTGCCTTGTTAGCGCACAAAAACTTCTAGTATCAATTATTAAGGCACAAAAAGACTCTTAGCATAACAAATCATTATTTAACAATCTGTTATCCACAAATTCCGTCGCATCTATCATAAGGAACAATCTTGCAAAAACAAATCCTTGTATATTCCACACCTGCAGATTGTCCCCACAACATAAAATTGCAATTCAAAACATGACTAGCCCGCGGCTCTTGTCCAAACAATATGACTCTTCTTGCCTATGTACAAGCTGCACATCAAACTAAAGCAGCAATCGTGAACAAGACCAGGAAAGGCCCAATGACACCCAAGTTGCGTGACCAATGGACAGGACTATGCAACTTTGTTCCCGGTTTCTTGCACGTTCTTCCGTTGTTACCGCACCACGCTACGCAGCAGTAGCTACCGTAGCTGGGCATTTCGACGGCGTGCGCTGCAGAAGAAAATTTACAGAATTGGCGCCGTGAGATTCCGATATGCCTGCGAAAAGGGAGCTGGTCATGACACAATAAACTGTACTAATATACAAAACACAAGGTCAAGTTCGTACTGTATAAATCACGAGGTAACCACGGTGCACGAACAGCGCCCTTAAATAAAAAGATGAATTACATGTCAGTATACACCAACTCGAACGACGTGAAACCAATGCTTCGGCGCCTCATGATACTATGGTTCACTATGGTTCACTGGTACTCCAGCATACTCCAGCGCGCAGGGCGCACCGAATTACGCAGATGATCGGATGCCTTGCTCACCTGTGATTTAATTTCTCTGAGCTGGCTGTTCTCGACCAGATCAAAAGCACGGTGCTGCGGCATGTACTTTCAACATTAATAAGGACAAAACCTCACGCAAAGAACGAAAAACCCGTGCGAGTAGGATGAAACCACACCACATTGAGCGAAGCGTCTCAGGACCTCTCCTTGGCGTCACCGACTCTCGGCCCCCGCAGAAACTGTGTGCACAGCTCCATTTCACCGTAAGTGCCAGGAAAGAAACAACTACGAGAGAGAGCTCGACGCTTTAAATGAGCATGTAATGCACGCGCGTTTGAGAAGTGAAAGCTGGAATCAGCGTCGCTGAAGACAACGCGCACGTGTTTGCAGCGTCAGACGCTTCTGCCCTGCTGCATTTCACGCTATGAAACCTGATGGAACAGAGAAAAGCGGCGAGCCCGAAAGACGCTGACGCCCAACAGACCCGTGAAACACTCCTCATGTGGTTGCGTAATAGTGTTTTGAAATGGCTCACCTTTTCCACGAAGTGAACACCGAGAAATCCACGTGACGACAGGAACAGCAGGCAGACCGCCCGAGCCCCGAGCCGCCGAGCCCAACACCCAGGCTGCTGTTATGGCGGCGTTTTGCCCAAGCGGAAGTCGCAATCATTGGAATATTTTTCTCTAACCTTCGAAGCTACTAATAATTTTAAAAGCTTCTAAATTAAGATAGAACAATTTATGAACGGTGCAAATATAACAAATGTATGAATAATTAGGCACCATGGCGCCAGCTGGCGGCTGCCGTGAAACCTACTTCCTGGGCCGCGATAGGGTCCGAGTGGCCACTCTTTACGTTCTACTATATTACTCTATGGACCAGCCGCTGCCTGGGCGGTGCCATCTTTCCTGTGACGTCACGTATTTGGTTTGGTCATGTGACGAGTGGTCACATTCGCGTACAATGGCAGCCGCTTTATGGGGGTCACTTTCGAGTGCAGACCGGAACCCTGGTTTATCGCTCTAAGCCCCTCTACCTCGTTGGCTGTGGCAGTTGTGGTGGCAGGCTGCCATCAAAAAGGCGTGGGTGATATTTCCTGCTTGATTGAAATTGTTTGACGAAACATTTTTTTTAAAACCCGGCGTGAACGGTAGCCCGATCTTGGAGGACCCGGTGAAAATTTCACGAAATCGCAGCACCGGGGGAAAAGCAGCACAGCACGCATCGAAAGCCTCATCGAAAGAAGCATCGAAAGCAGACGCCGGTACGGAGTCTGCTTTCGATGCGAGCTACGCTGCTTTCCCCCGGTGCTGCGCTTTCGTAGAACTTTCGCCGGGTCCTCAGAGATGAGGCTACCGTTCACGCCGGGTTTCAAGAATCTAGCTTCGTCGAACAACTTCAATCAAGCACGAAATATCACTCACTGTACAGTGTACTAGATCCACGGCTATTTTATGGCAACCTGCCGCCATTGCGCTGTCCGCCATATTACTATGATGGCAAGAGATAATATAACTCTACCAAAAAATGGCCGACCATGGCCGCATTCCCGTCCATAGGCGGAGCTGGTCAAACGCGATCCAGCAAATAGACATAGAGATCAGTGCCCCATCGTGACTGAGCAATTCGTCTGCTAAAGGAGCAGATGATCTTCGCGGCAATCATGGCGCTCAGCCTTTTGACGATGAGTTAGAATTGGCTTTATTCGGCGAGAAAAAAACAAGAAAGTCGCTTTATTTGATTTGGCACCCGAAAGAGAAGATTGTTAACGGCGAGAGTAAGGCGGTTCACCGCGCGTTTCGTTTGTTTTTCTGTTTTATTTTTCGCGATTCGACTTGATTCTCTCACTGCCACCATGACGTTTCTTCCAGGCACAACCACAAATGCTTTTATTCAAGTTTGAAGCTTGGGAAAGCCTCTTCTCACAGCGAAACAGCTGTTCTATAAACGACTGGAGACGCTTCTGATGTCAGCCGCATTACCACACGATCACAGCTTACGGCTCAGACACTGGGTTCCGGTAAGGCAGCAGTAACCTCGCACCTGCGCAGTCATATCGGAGAGCCGATCGTATCGTATCGTTTGTGCAAAAATGGTTCCTTAAAACTCTCTGATAAGGAAAGTAAAAAAAGATAAGAAAATATAAACAGATTGGATTTATTTGAGCTAAGAAGGAAAGAAATGGAGATGGCTATGCCCCTTTTGACAAGCTTATCAAAGCTTCTCAAAAGGGGCATAGCCATCTCCATTCTAGGCTGGGCTCTGGCAAAGTCGTGCTAAAATGCCATTTAGGACGGGGGATCTGCGGCCGAGTGGGCTAGTGCACACCAGCTTGGAGCCCGTGGAGTGAAAGCTCGCGCTGCGGAACCCAGGGATCCTAGGCTCAATCTCCACCATGATCCCCACCCTTGCCCGTTTCGATCTGGATGAGCATCGTAACGGCGTGCGGTCCTGTATCACTACTGCGTGGTGCACGTTAAAGATCCCCAGGCTAGCGGTTGTACCGCACTGGCTAAATTGCTCTTCTACAGCTAAGACGCGAGACGCCCACTGAGGCAGACTAACTTCCGGCTGTATAAAAATACACACAACAATTTCCTTTGCTTGCCGTTAAGGACATTTGTAGATCTCAGCTTGACCGCTCTGAAAAATCTGGTTTTCCTCAGGCAGTCCTACTAGAGGTTATGAAGTCCTTGTTCAAAAAGGTTAAACTGGTAAGCAGCAACAGGAAAACGATTAATAAAAACAAGCGCCCGGTAGTAGTCCCGTACCTGCATAAATTGTCACACAGTTTGAAGCAAATACTCAAAAGGTATGATGTTCAAGTGGCGTTTTCTGCCCCCGAAGGTTAGCTGAGATTTGTGCAAAGGTGGGCTCCGTAAATGAAAATCATTGGCGAACAGCATGCCACAAGAAATACAAGAACAAGTTTGTTTCCTGCACGAAAGGTGTAGTTTATAAGATCCCCCAACGTGTAGAGTGGTTGCTACATCGGACAAACTGAAAGATACCTCAACGACTGGCGCAGAGAACATTTTTATTGCCTTCACGCCACAGTGGCAGGTCACCTGCCTACACACTGACTCACCTGCCAGTGCACACCGACTTTTAGTGACATAACTATACTCGGGAGATTTCAAGATCGAACTACCCGAGAGATATTCGAGGCTTATCAAATCCAAAAAGCAGGATGGCGACGCGTGAGCCATCTTTCTCTGATGTTGGTTGTCAAGGAGGTGTCATTCTATGCCAACGCCTACGGCGGGTGAATTTGGCCGGCCTGGAGAGAAAAAATGACGCATTTTGTCCTTTTGTTCATTCTATTATTTTCTTTTCCTTTTTTTCTCTTTTTTTTTTGTTTCACGGGTGTTCTTTACGGTTTCTTCTTCTTTTTCCTTCTTAGTTCAAATCAATCCGCTCTGTAAATCTTTTATTTTTTTATTTTTCCTTTCCTTATTAACTATCACGTGGGGTCCATTTCTATGGATTCTCTTTCTCCTCTTTCAAAATAATTTAGTTGTGATTCAGCGCACTTTCGTTCCACCTGCTCTGTTCTCTTCCTCCGTGTTCTGAGCGCTGTTTTATCATGTTGCAGTACAAAAAGTGCGTTTTCGATAGTTGCGGATGAGAGCGTTGGTAATAAAGTAACTCAATTTCAATGGTTGACACCGACGAAGGGGAGAGGTTAGAGGTCGATCTACCAATCGATCGGACTGAGGTTGGCTGCGACGTGATACCTCACAAACAAACTCTAGCCAAGGACATATTTCGCAACAGACAGAGGTTGCATTGAGCGGTGCACCTGCTCTTGCCGCTCTCTGCCACTTGATTCAATGTGTCGGCGTCTGCCTTTAAATTATGCAGTAATGTTGTCCTTATTTCTGAAGGAGGAAGAAGACGATTGCAGGCAAGTCATCCATTTTTTCCGTTCCTGCTGATATTATTATTTTTCTTGAAATATTTCAGACTTCTCAGTATGTTTCGCCAACAGCGGTCATCTGTCGCCTTCGGGCGGACTGCCAGTACCGCTTTTGGACCACCATCAAATAAAATGTCAAACCCTGTCCTGAACAATTGCACCGCCTCCCCGAACATCTCTGACCGGAAGACTACGGGCGCAAAATGACACTCGAGACATGAGCGAATTCGAAAACGACATGCAAAGCAATGAGGACGACGACCCCACCCCATTTACACTGGTATCTCTTAGAAAAGATCGAGCAACCGGAATCCCAATCATGTTCAAGGCTACCGATCCAATGGCATCCTTTTGGTTGGTAAACCCTAACAACCTGGCCACAGAGATAGTCGACCGTAGCGCAAGAAAAGCTACTGAGCCCTCCATTTTACAAAGGATGGCAACCTAGTCGTGAACGTGTCATCTCTGACATCAGCCAACAAACTCCTCGCCATCACAGCACTCGCTGGAATTCCATGTACAAGTAGTGTTCCCGCATCGTACTCCAGAAGCGTCGGCAAAATAACAGGAGTGCCCCGAGAATACAAAGATGAGCAGCTGCTGGAGTACTTGAAAGACTCCGGAGTTACAACAGTCCGTCGACAAGCATCGTACATTCGAAATGACGATGAAACTATAACAGTCAAGCCTCACGAGAGTGTGATCCTCACATTTCGACCTGACAAACCAATGCCAACAAAAGTGTTTCTCGGCTTTACGAGCCACCCCGTACAAGAGTACTTCTGAATTGCCATGCAATGCTTCCGTTGTCAGAATCATGGCCACATGGCTAAGTACTGTAAAGGCCCACAGAAATGCAAGATCTGCGCGGACGCACACAGCCACAAGGACTGCTCACTGAGGCGTCAACCTTGCTGCGCAAATTGTGGTGGACCTCACCCGGCATCATACGGCCTATGTCCCAGCAAGAAGGCAGCAACATTTGCACGCAATACAGAGATGAAGTACGGCAAATCTCCAAAACGCAAACCAACAGCTGTAAACCCGGATTTCGTAAAGCCAACCGTGGAGCATAATCTGATGGTTAATGAGGAGAACTACCCGCATCTTCCAAACAACAGGAAACAAAACAACGGCCGCCATCAACAAGAATCTAGCCAATCATCAGAAATTCGACGGCCTACGCCTGCTCCTCGATTTCGAAGGCCACCAAAACTGAGGACTCCTGAATCAAATCAACACAAGACACCTACCCCATCCGGCAACTTGGAACAGAATCCTTTGCTTACAATGCTATTTGTGGCTCTAAAGGCTATTATTCGATCCCTACCGGGAGCAAGCGACCTTGCTGAAGTTCAAGCTTTGCTCTCAATGGAAACAGTATTAAAATGTTCAGTGCTTCATGATGGGTTGAATAACCAGCATCATGGGTAAACCCAGCCAAACCAAACGACGTCCTAGGACACGACCCGCACAAGTCCTCACTACCGTTATTCAATGGAACACCAACAGCCTTAAACCACGCCTACCAGAACTCCGCCAGCGCCTGAGAGAAACCCAAACGGATGTTCTTGCTTTTCAAGAGTCATATCTTCAGCGAGGTACACACAGGCTTTCACCATGCGTCGAATATCACAGCAAAACACCCCATCCGGACGGAAGGTCACGGGCATCACTTTTCGTGAAACGATACATCTCGCAAATGGAGGTCAACCTTGAAGACATTAACACTGTAATTGATGAACACGTTGCCGTTACTTTGCGCTTGTCTGGGCGGGACGTTACAATCATATCCAGTTATGTTCGCCCAGGTCAGCCTTGGGATGCTGAATCAATACGGCTTATTCGCGCACGCTGTCCGGGTCCCATAGTATGGTGTGGAGATTTTAACGCTAATCACCCCGCTTGGGGTAGCGATGTGACGACATCACGAGGCACAGCACTGTTAGACGTTATGAGGGACCTCGACCTCAAATGCCTCAACTCAGAGACACCAACTATTATCCAAGCACACCTAAGAAATGCCAGCGTGCTGGACCTTACATTTGCTTCCCAAGACATCCAAATGGTATGGGACATAGAGCCGTACTCATGGGGTAGTGATCACCTTACCATCCGACTGACGCCTCAAAAGAGTATCCCAATCAAGGAAAAAATTCATAAAGTGATCAATTGGGATCTATATCGTTCTTGTCTATCCAAGTTGATGTCCGTCCCACCGATACCTGAAATTGAGGGCGCAATATCAACAGCACTCAATGCAGCCACCAAAACTGTAACTCTTCCCGTAACGAAGCCCATCCCTGACCTCACTTGTTTAAACCTTCGTGCGGCTGCCCGGCGAGCTCAAAGAGTTGCTAGAAGAACAGACGAGGCGGAAGACTGGACCGTATCAAGGCGAATAGAGGCTGTGCTCCGAAGACACATGGTTCGGCTCGGAAGAACGCAGTGGCATCAACGGAGTGATTCCCTAAACACAGACTCGGGGTCTCGAACAGCCTGGAAAACAGTAAAATGCTTCCTCATTCCGATTTCCCCTAGCTGTCCTTTTGCGGCTATTGCTATTAAAAGCAACATCACTATGTCAAGCCCGGCCGAAATTTTCGCAAACGAGTTTGCGCGTAAAGTCAGCCTGCCACGGGACGCCCCCTCCGCACTTGAGCCTCACACTGCATGTCGCACCACCGTCTGCATTGATAACAACTTCACGCTCGCTGAACTCACCTTCGCGCTTTCTCGTTGCCGAAGACGAGGCGCACCTGGGCCAGACGGAATTATGAACCAGGCCTTAAAGAATCTTGACACCGAATATCAGCCTGTACTTCTCACTCATCTCAACGACATGTGGAACTCTGGAGACATCCCCGAATGCTGGCGGCAATCGACAAAAACGCCGATTCTTAAATTTGGAAAGAAACAACTGAGGCTTCTTCGTACCGACCAATTTCTCTTACTTCTTGCCTCTGCAAATTGATGGAGCGCATGGTTTATAGACGTTTGAACTGGCAGCTAGAGCAGACGGACTCCTTTGCTCATCAGATTTCGGGATTTCGCAAATGTCGCTCAACTACAGATGCAATAGGAGATCTGGCCTCATCCCTCGAACAAGCAAAGGCACAAAAGAAAATTGTACATGAGGTGTTTCTAGATATACATCGAGCTTACGATGCTCTTCCGCATACAATTATTCTTGAACGTCTCAGACGTATTGGAAATGTGGAAAAATATATCACTTCATTGAAGCCTTTCTCCGGGAAAGAACATTTTACGTAGAGTTACCAAGAGCAAAGAGTTCTGCACGAGATAGTACTCAAGGCATCCCACAAGGAAGTGTCCTAAGCCCACTACGTATTTAACATAGTGATGGCTGGACTTCCTCCTGCACTACCTCAGTCGGAAATATTTCCAATACATTGCACGATCAACGCCGACGATATTGCTTTGTGGTGCACTGGACCCACCCGCCTATCTACCACAGTTCAAGCCAGGCTGCAACGCGCCCTCAATGTTGCTACATCATTTTTGCACCACGCAGGGCTAAAAATATCTACAGAAAAAACAATTGCACTAACCTACCGACCACGTGGACGCCTTCGAGGTGAATATTCATCCTTGAAAGTGCATGGCAACCGGATTAGGAGAGAAAACATTGTCAAATATCTCGATGTCATTGTTGCCAACAGAGTAAACTGGCAACCTGCTGTAAAAAAAGTCTTATCAGAGGCTGAAAAGCTTCTCGGTGCAATCCAACGCATCGCCGGTCGTGACTGGGGAAGCAGTCAAAATACAATGCTGAGCCTTTATAGAGGACTTATTGTAAACCGCTTCCTCTACGCTCTCCCTCTTCTGACAATATCAAACGCGGAATGGAAGAAGCTGGAGCTCTTTCACAGGAAAGCTCTACGCATATGCTTAGGCCTCCCTAAAACTTCGCAGTGCCTACCTACACTAATCGAAGCAGGGGATTCACCACTAGAGCTGCAGGCCCATGAGAGGGCTCTACGACACATGACTAGACTTCACCGTGCCCAGTCAACTTCCAAATTCATCGACAAACTAGCATCCCGACACCATTCTCGCTTTGGTCAAGTCGCCAAAGCTTTCCGTGACTCAATCGGCTATCCGGAAAACGTCCCACCTCTGCCGCCACCACATCAGGAGTTACTCTTCAAAGTTGCCACAGAGATTTTTGACCTACCACAACGTCGGCGGGTAGCAGCGGTGATATCCCAGAAAATTGCACTAGAACTAATACACACAGATTACGATAGAATGTTACATATTTACACTGATGGCAGTATTAAGAACAACACAGCTACAGCAGCGTACACTGTCCCGGAACTTGGCCTGAGCAACATGGGACAGCTTGATACTTGCTTCAACACCACAACAGCTGAATTAATGACTATCTGGCTAGCTATCACCGAGACGCCCCCTCCCTCCAGCTCCCCGATCGGTTGTGGTCTTTACGGATTCAAAAGGAGCATTACGCCAACTCATGAACCTGGAGGATGCTTCCCTCTTGCTCGAACAACTGCAGAACTTGCACAAACCGCAGGCAGAAATGGAAACACCTTTTACTTTCAATGGATTCCTTCCCACGTCGGCATCCAAGGTAACGAAGACGCCGATGCTCTTGCCACAGCGGCGCTCTTCGACAGCTCACCAAGCTTCTTTGTGCATACATAGCAATTCGGCCAATTGTTTTATTCAAAGAAGCATTAGAATGCTACACCCCGACCCTGAGACAGCAGCAGGATCTCCTCCACATCTCATTCCGAGGAAAAAATTTAAGAGAAAAGAACAGGCGCTTCTTCATCGACTTCGAGTCGGATGCGCCAACACAAAAGCACGACTCGACCTCATTGGGCGCTCCTCTTCCCCGCTATGTGTAGCCCGCAACGTGGTGGAAGACCTTGACCATATTTCATGGACGTGCCAATTATTTGCAGACTGTCGTAAAAGCTTCCTTGAAAATGTGAACATAGCCGCCGTACCTTATCCGAATACGACAAAGGTTTTGCTTCCAACGGGATCACGTGCAGTGCGAACAAGTGTTCTTCGAGCGGTCCTCGACTATTTGTCGTCAACAAGAAGAATCGCATCCCAAATATGATGTATACTTACTCCCTCCCTTCCTCACTTCTGCCCCTCTTTCACCCCACTTCCCAGCAGGGTGATACCGCTGTCCCCTCTCGTGGGAGACTAACCTATCACCCTGCATCCCGACCTCTTCTTTTGGATTATTGTATTAAAACAACATCACCACCACCGTGTCCTTATTTCTCACAGACACGGAGTTATGTTTCAAACTTTTACAAGAGAATGTGCACCGCCAAAAAACGCTTTTGGGGAAAATAAGAACTAGTTTCACGTAGGCGCCATTTGTCCGGCTCAATTTACCACTCTATTTATGACACCATATCCTAACATATAAGCGTGTCCCCCACTATCCACCACTTTGTGATGAAGCACTGTAGCCATACGACGGTATCAACAAAGCGAATGGGCTCGAGCCTTCCGCAGAAGCATTAATCGAATACGTCTCCCAGCCAAAGCACACCAACGCTGATGTAGCAAAAGTGTACAATTCTTTTTCCCGCGCAAAGCTCTAATGTCACGTGGCGTCAACGTTCGACTGCTCCTGCCCTTTTGGTCCTGGGCCCGTTTTCTCGAACCCGAACCGTGGGTTAAAGTTAACTATTGTCCCTAGAAGGGGGAATTCTAGGTCACGTGACTGGGAGAGCAGGAGCGCCGAGGGAGGAGCAGTAGTTACAAGCAAAATGGCCGCGACATCGCTTAATGAGGGCTAATAGTTCTGCTTGGTTCTGCTGAACATTCATTTCGATCCGGCTGTTATATTAATGACGCACCATCAACCTATTAGCACGTCAAGCAAAGCGGTAGTTCAGAGGGACTTCTAAACTAACCGACGGCAGCATTCCGCGAACGCATCACTCTTCAGCAGTCCGGGATCCAAGACATATGTCTGTACATAAGCCTTGCAAGTGTTTTTATGGTGAGTAAAAAAATGTTTTGCGAACAAGTGTTGGTATATATTTATGCTAACACATTTAATTTGTTAAAGGGGTCATGAAACGCTTTTCCAACTTTTTCCTGTTTGGCTTTCCTCCTCAACTCATAAATCGAGCATTCCACCAAACAGTTCAAGAAGACGAAAAGAGGGGAAGCCCCTCTTGCTCGGACTCTCGTTTGTCTAATCCGGAAACATCCATTCTCCCCCTAGAAGATTAGCCCGTCGCTCAAAATTCAGACAAAAGTTGCTTTCCCCACCCCGTTCACCCCGAAGCTGACAGTGCTGTGGAAGCTACGTGCTCCTTGGGCCAGCCACACTTTTGCCACGTGATGACGCTCCTTCGCGCATACGCACGCGCAGAGAATGAGGTCAGGTGATGAAAGGGAGGCGACTGATTGGTCCGGCAAGCGCGTACCTTCCACCACAATGTCAGCTTAGGGGTGAAGGGTTGAAGTGAGGTCCGGCTTCGTGTGACGTCAGTTTGGACCCGGTAACGCGCTTTTGGGACCGCGGATGTATCACAGTGAAAAGGCAAAGAGCTTACGAGGGGGAGGAGGTACGAAATAGTCCGCTGTGTTTTCAAATTTTCGCCCTGAAAGTCAGGCTTTTGACTTTCTACTTTTTTTCTTTTGGCCCACCGAACGACGTGCTATTAGTAAAATCCCAATCTAAAATGATTCATCCCAGCCCAAAATTCGTTTCATGGGACCTTTAAACTATGCGTGCCAACCCGTGAGCAGCGATTACTTTGCGGAAAAAGGGGTTATTTTCGATAAAGTCTTCGTTCCGGGTGAACAGCTGGGACATTGTACTGTTTTTTTTGTTCGCAGTGCGCCGACAGTATGCCGACAGCATTGAGGTTTCTACATATCCCCGGTGGCCAGCAATTCAACGGTGACGAGAAGCTTAGCTTTAAGGCTTGTTCACACATACCCGTTTTCTTACGTTAGGTTACGAAAAGTCACCGAAAAATACGTGCTTCGTATTAAGCGTGGCTACCAATTCAAAGAGATAGCCTGGCACGCGATATTCGAGATACGAATGTTTCGGTAACGACGAGCCATGACGGTGAGTTGCCGTGGCAACGAAGGATTCGTCGTAACGTAACGTAATGCCCGTTTCCCACTAGAGCGACGTACAGAAACAAAAGACAACGACAAGCCCCAAACCAGAGTCTTTCGCGATTTATTTATTTATTTATTTATTTATTTACCCTCAAGGTCCGAAGACATTACAGAGGGAGTGGAAAATACAAAGGAGTAACAAAAGGCAAAATAAGCACAGTCATATATCAAAAAAATAACAAGTTATATAGAGCATCTTTAAAAATGCAATGTTCATCAATGGTGGCAATTTGAGAGGCTTCGTAGAATAAAGGAGGCTTTTCTCAAACACGAGCATCATGCACGCGAAAGTGTCTTTGGCAGGCTTGCAATCGCTCGTGCTTACTTCACGAGCACTGAACGACTACACGCCTGTCAAAGGTACCATCGCGAGCATGCTGCATGAGTTTGAGGCTTGTTGCTGTCTTTTGCCTCCGTCTGTCGCTCTAGTGGGACACGGGCAGCGCGGTATACGAATCAACCTTGCCGATGTCATCTGCAGAAGTCGCAGAAACGAGAAATAAACAAATACTTACCACAAAGAAAGTTGACGAGATCATCATTTCGCTTTTTTTTTTGTCTTTAAAAGTGATATTAGGATTATTTTGCGTCTTATAGCGATATGTAGCAAAACGCAGGTGTGCAGGTAGAGAAACCAAGGTAGCAGACGATAGTGCCCTGTCCAGCAACGTCGATAGAAAATGGACCAAGCGTCAGCATTGGGGGTTTGCGAACAGAGGCAAAAAAGTATAACATTAGACCATACTAGATCGACAACAACCAGCGGAAAAAGAGGATAAACAAAATGACTGGCTTGTTCACCGATAGATGACGCATCTTACTACCCAATCAAAAATAATTATTGTTGTTCTATATCCAGCCGTTTATTACAGTACCTAGGTACTTTTTCCTTCCTAGGCACCGTGGTTTACCAAAATGGGTTTACCGTCGCTTCGAGAAAACCGGCCCTGGTGATGTTGCCGAGTGTTTTGCACTGATTGAGGCTTGAAAGCGTAAATCGAAGCTACGCGCTCACTCGACCTTTACTACATCGCTCGCGCCTATTCTTGCTCGCAATAGACGGACCCCAACAGGTGTTCTGCACATGCTTGACGCCTGATTGACGCATGCTTGACCTATGTTTAGGCATGTTGGCGTCAAACATTCGCAAGCCAGCAGCTTGCGCACGCTGGCTTGACGCCAACATGCCGGAACACGCGTCAAGAATGCGTGCGCATGCTGGCGTCACTGCCAGCATACGCAAGCTGCTGGTTTGCGCATGTTTGATGCCACCATGCTCGATGCCACCATGCTTGACGCATGCTAGTGTCAGGCATGCTTGACGCCAGAGTGACTGTCCCGTGAGACAGTTCAAAGTGACGATTCAATCTGTCGCGACGGTTCCCAAATTCCTGGAAACTTTCCTATAAAAACATAATGTGTTAAAAAAAATCATGCGGTCAAAAAATGTGCGATCAGAAAAATTGGGCCACCTACTCTTTGATGTCGCAAACGCCCGTTATTTCAAACACAGAACGTATTTGTTGTTCAAAATATACTGATCAAAAAGAAGAATAAAAAAAATGAAAGATGCTTACAATTCTCTGTAATGCCGAATTAGAGCGCCGCTCTTGAGCGGGAGGAGAAAAGGGTACGGAGGGGAGCGACGGATATGGTGGGGAATTTACCGGGAAATTGTGGGACAATTTTTGATAAATTCCCCGCTAAATTTAGCGCGAAAATTGTTCCGCTAAACCTGGCGGAAACAATTCCCCGCGAAATGTAGCGGGAAAATTTCCCTGCTAAATTTAGCGTACAAAATTGCCCACTAAATATAGAGAAAAAATTTCCCGTTAATTTGCGGGAAAATTTCCCCACTACATTTGGCGGGAAAATTTCACCGCTAAATTTAGCAGAAAAAATTGGCGGATTCCCCGCTAGATTAAGCGGTAACATTTCACCGCTAAGTTCATCGAAGAGTTTCCCTGCTAAATTAAGCGGAAAAGTTTACCACTAAATTTAGCGGGGAAATTTCCTCTAAATTAAGGCGCCGTGAGACGTAACGAGGGTGACGTCACACGTGACATCACTCGTGACCCTCATGACCCTCGTGACCCTCGCGACGTCACACGTGACGTTACGGGTGACGTCGATATGGGCAACGTCCTATAATGGAATGCGTGGTTTCGCCGACGGCGACGGCGACGGCGGCGCCGCTCAAGCCGGAAATGGGCGCCTAAGAGCTGCGCTCTAAAAAATACAGTGATGTCAGCTGGGTGCCGTCCCCGAGGGGAGGGGGGGCAGCATTGACTCAGCGAAAAATAAATGGGGATGTCTTATCAACCCAATGTCTTGCTAAAAGCGTTAAAATTGGCTGTCACGTTTGCTTTACATGAAAAGGTTCTAATTGCGTTTATAATAGAGGATACCACGCTGTCAGCGTGCTATAAACCTAGGACCCTGTGCCCTGTAGCCCAAGGCTCTACCAACAGAGCAATGGGACGATCACGTCTCAAAGATTCGAAGCTCATTCTTTGTGGCACCCGATGCCAACAGCACGCGCTCGCGGAGTCAATAGGAAGAACAAGCAGGAAGCGGCAAATGATTGATGGCCACATGGTCACATGGCTATGACTCGTGAGGGGACGTGACCACCGTTAATCGATAATCACTGTCACTATTGTCGATGGGTTGTCACACGATCATTGACCTTGTCAAAAGCTGGAAATAGCGGGCCAATGGTGGTCAGATGGTCACGTGACCATGATTCTTGGGTTCACGCGATCTTTATCCATTATCCGTGACCACGCACAGTATTCACGGGCTTGAGTGAGTCCAACACATTTTGTGCTTTTCAGTTTTCGTCAGCATGATGAAGCTGGCCTAACTTTTTGTTTTGTTTCTTGCAAACATTCTTCAGGACTCGTACTGTCCGGTACCAGCTATTGGGTTTGGACATCTTAGGTGACGTGGAACTTCAAGCGCCACTACCACGGAGAGAGAAAATGTCATGGATATCAATAAACATCAAAATCTATGTAACCTACCGAATCTCACAAACTTCCCTGGAAACACTGCTGCGCGGCTACTACAGTATTCATTTCAATAACTTTGTACCATCTAAAAATGCAAGAAATGAGAAAGTAGTCAGCCCAATAAGTTTCGCGCAACGTATTCTTCTCCCTAAATTATGGCAAGACACGTTGCTTAATGTATAACACAAACACTGATCAGCACAACATGAAACCATAAAACATGTTGGAGGTTGACGTCCGTTCTCAACGAATGTTTTAGGCACGTAGCTACGCGGGTGGATCAACGGGCCCGGCCGACCACCCCCCCCCTCTCCTGCCCCGAAAACCTCAGCTTTTCTGGGATCTTCTCTCCCCTTCCCCCATTTATGGCGTTTCGCCATGGCCGTACGTGCCTGAATTGTGCGCAGCTTTTCACCGCGCCGAGAATATTTCTAGTTATAAACACGTGAAATAGTTTTGTTCAGTTTGCCACTCTAACCGATCTAAAATTTTCCGTACACAGAAAAATCCAAAACAAAATCGATACAATGCAAGTATTTCTGACCAGGGACTCAAGCCGAAAAATATAACGTTTCGGTTACGGTTACAGTTACCGTATCCTGCTGATATCGGTTTCGTTCTCGGTTTTTTTACGGTTTTAATTCTTACAGTTTCAATTACCAATTACACGTTTCTAAAAACCGTTTTTTTTGTTTCTCCGGTAATTTCTTTTATTAAAATGCTAGAAAAGATAGTCGTTTTATAATAAACGGTTTAGAGTAGTCCCACATATCAAACAACTGGACATTCACAATAACAAGAACTCAAAAACATCTTAGTAGCGTATTATCCGGGCTATAGTCCGCAGCAGTCAATTTAGGCCGAAAACAAAGCTTTTGCTTAGATAATCCGCACCCGGTGCATATTCCACACGCAGTGCATAGTCCGCACCTGGTGCTTAGTCGAAATGAAAATCTTCTCATACACGGCACACCTTGACAGATGTCTGCTTTAGTAGCTCACAAAGAAACTTGTGTTATACACAAATCATCATTAACATACTCTTTCATTCCCAAAATCCGTCACGTCTCCTCATACTTAACAATCTTGAAAAACAAAATTCCTGTATAGTCCGCACGCATAGATAGTCCGCAAAGCCAGAAGTTTCAACTTTTAAACGCGTATAGTTCACGGACTATAGCCCCAAATACGGTACTTCTAATCGGTCGACAGTTGCACACGTTTCTAGTACCACAACTCCTTCATTACATATATTTGCATTATATAGTTTGATACCCAAGCATACATGTTACCCCGCTACTCGGGGATTATCTCATTCTATATAATAAAAATAAACATCGCTACCTTGTTGTTCGGCAGCGTTTGTAAAAACCCTAAGAAACCTCCCACTGGGTGCTGGAAGAACCATTCGCACATTCTCGTCGCTATAGTTTGTAGCAACCTAAGATATGCAGAAAATGCTTCGCCCACACTGAAGGAAAGAACAGAACTATAGCCCTCCCTAGTAAAATATAACTGAGCGGAATAAATTAATAAAATTGAGAGCTGGGCTAGTTGGTGAAAGCCAAACATCATGTAAATGCAATAGCGCAAAACAAGGAAGGCTAAGAAGAGGAACGAACAACACAGAAAGCTGTAAAAATATGTTCTTGTGTTGTTCGTTCCTTTCCCTTGTCTTCGTTGTTGTGCGCTGTTACACCTACGTCATGTTTGCTATTTCCAAGCAAATGGATGTGGTTATAGAAGCGCGCTTTCCTCTCTTTCGGATTCTGTGACGTTAGAAAAATTGTGCATTTATATAGTAGCGCCATTTTCTCCGGGGTTTGGAGGCGGAGCTTCTCCTCCAGGTATGTTACAACAAGGGATGTCACGAACTTTCGAAGAACCGAATATTTTCATCGAACCTCAAAGTTCGACTGGTTCAACAAACCTTCGACCTTAATACGAAATCCTACAAGGTTTGACTTTGCGGTCAGTGTGGTTGGACTTTGATACAAGCATGTCTAGGTTTAGAGAAAATGTTCTTTATAGGAAATAGTTTGTTTTATTTTATAAATCAACGGAACATATTTCTGATAACTTAAAAGTTAATAGCATAATTTAATTATTGCTATCTTACCAAAACAACCAAACTGTTCTGTCCTTACTAAAAGTAAAATGTTTGACTTGATCATTTGGTCATCACCATCCAATATAAAGTCAACTGATAGAGCCCTTCGCGCATGCGAATAACAGTCGAACCCTAGTCGAACTTTCTCGACCTTTATAATAAAAGTTCGAAAAAGTTGAGCCTGGTCGAACTCGAACTTCAACAAGTTCGTGATATCCCTATTTGCCTCGCTAATGGCATTAAATGGTAACTCTGCCGATATTTTCATGGTCGATCGCTTTGGCTGCAAATTGGCAGACAGCATCACTAACCATTTCTCAACTGATAGCCAAAATATTTTATAAAACTAAAGATTCCTTGAAGGTTTTGAATTTTTAATTTACGCCGGCCGCGAGGGTTCCAGGAGGCGCCTCTCAACTGGCAACAATGAAAAGTCTCTACTTTTCCCTACCAGCGCACGTCACCGGCGGGCAGGCGGATGAGCGACCCGGTCAGTCGCGAAGTGGCTTTCCGGGCGCCAGCGATGGAGAATATTAATGCGAAAGCGTTAACTGTCCCATGGTGCGAGCCAACGTCCTCAGCCGCGCCAAACGGCAGGCAAATTTCCGAAGCCATGATCTGAGGCACCCCAGCTTTGAAACTTCGCAGAAAGCCACGCAAAACGGCAGTGATTTGAAGCCGCCGCGCGTCAGTTTCAATTAGCGCCTTGCTACGGCGCTGCGTGTCCGCGAAGTAGCGGCTCCTAGAGCAACGCACGGGCCGGAATTTCTAGGCCTTGCCCGACCCGGCCCGATCGAGGCACGGCCCGATCCCGGCCCCAGCCCGAAATAATATTTAATTTCTAGGCCCGGCCCGACCCCGACCGGCAAAGACACTGCCACGGCCCGGTCTGAGCCTGGCAGAATTTTTAGACAGAAGCTTATAACCGGCCTGAGCCTGACAATTTTTTTTTAATATAAGCATAACTCTGGTTTGAGTTTGACAAATTATATATATGAGCCCGAAAACGTTTGCGCGCTTTGACCTATGGATCCTGCAATTAATCAATCATACATGCTACAATTACGAATGCTTCATTTAGAGTGCTGGAATACACGATGTGATACGCGGTTTTCTAGACCGCTTTGTATTTTACGTTTGTTTTCTTCGACTGGTGCGTAGTCGTCGTTGACATATGCCGTCGCTAGTGCGGAACTGTATCTGGAGTGACAAATTCAGGTGTAATTGAGAGCTATTCAGCGGTAGATTCGTTCGTGTTTTGTTTGATCGTTATTTTCAACCGAATTATTTCTATAGTTATGAGAAATTTGCTGAACTCGTGAAGTTAGACTCGCTACACAACAGGAGAACAATTTTCGCTGAACTGACATATTTGTATAAGATTGTAAATGGTATAATTGAATTTTCCCCGAGCTACTCAGTCACATCTACTTGCACTGATCCTCGTAAGTCTGGTAGACTTTGTACTTTGTTTTACCCTATCGACTTTTACCATGCTGCACCCATGACACGCCTGCAACTGACTTATAATCCATTTAGAACAGATTTATGGGAATGCTAGTCTTGATATTTTTAATGAAAAGCGTAAATTTCGAAAGTATGTTGAGGCAGTTGTTTTTCCCTAACGCTTTGCTATTATCCTGTTTAACATTTTTCTACTTATTGAGTCATTGATAAATACACCACTATGGCAGGCGTTAGCTGGTGGGCCACTGGAAATAAGATACATAAACTAAATAAATAAATAAATAAAGAATACTTCATTTAAATTTATTTTATTCTGGTCCAGTGTTATTGGTTTTTATTTTTTTTATGAACAAATAGTCAATAGTTCGGCTTAGACTATGTATTTTCGAAAATAGGAGCGAAATATAGCACTTCATAAATGATTTTGAGAAAAAACATTAGGCAATATTTTTATTTACTGTAGGCATGCTGTATGCATTTCTTGAAGAGATATTGGACTTTTTGTTCAATTTGTTTCACAGAAAACTTTCCTTCTACATGTTTTTGTGAAGAAACCAGCGGAATCACGCTAGTGCATCTTCAAAAGGCTGTATAAGCATAAATATGTCTATGGTAGTTAGCTTAACTTTGGGGGCATAGTAAGGCCTCCTGCGCAAAATGCGAAACCGAGATCACGTTTTTTTCTAGTTCTTTTTTTTGTGACTTTGAAAGGCAGAGGGAAGAGACACTCATGAGGTACCCTGCGACTGGAATGCCCTGGTTTTCTTGACCGCATTCTTCCACTATGCTGGTGGAATCATATACGTTCCTTTTATTGACGTGAAATTTTTCCAACTGCTAAACGTGTTTTTTTAGCGGTTAATGAGTTTTTCTTTTATGAACAATTTGAAATTTGCTGCAAACGACTGCCCAGTCAGGCACGGCCGGCCGCCAAAACGTTTTTGTTCAAGCTCGTGTTCAGCCCGGGCCCGAGCAAATGAAGCAGGTGTTTAGCTCCATTAATATTAAATGGAGCCCTTGCTTTGTTTGTCAAATGGTTGGCGTGCAATATTCTCTCGCAAAAGAGGAGGTGAAAACGTCTTTGCTTTATTCTTTTACGGAGAAATGTTATATGTGGCTGAAAAGATATTAAAACCATGAAAATATTAATGTTGTAGAGGGAGGAATGTAAATTTACAGCTCATGAAAACTGTGCAAAACCAAAATTTAATTTAAAAAATCTTATACTGAATTATCACCTTCTCATATCGCGCTCGTGGATGAGTGCTTGACTACGTTGCATTTCATTCCGACGGAAAAGAAAAGAAAGAAATATGAGGACGCCTTTTTTTTGAGCAATTTTTGTTAACTTGGTTTGAACTAAAACTTTTATGATCCATTTCTGTACTTTACGCACTATTGTATCTTCAAGCATATACTTCTTAATTGAAGATAAATAGTGTATTTGTGTATTTTATGCACCATTCTTTGCAGCTTGATGTTTCGCCTGGTGGTTGTGGAGTTCTTTTAATTCTCATTTTAGCACGATCTTCATGAAGAGTAACCTGTCATCTGTCCTACATGACTACAGTTCATTTCATTGTAGACACTTCATCGTTTACGGGAATCACAGCCTACATGTGCTAGGCAAAAGCCCAGCACGCGCATGTTCGCCGCTTTGGAAGGTGCGCAAAGTACACGCCACACTTACGAACGCTGGAAATGACACTGCCCAGAAGCGCTTTTCTCGAACGGTGTGACGACGCTTAGCAGCAGCTGTGCATGAGCGCCGTCGTAACCGACCTTCGACTTTGTGTTCTTTTATGTCGTTCACTTACTTCCCAATGACCACAGCAGGGTGGGTTATTGCACTTTAGATTCTACTCTGTCCTTCTCCCCAGCATTGGCTTTTGTATGAGCTCGTCAAAGATCGCTTCACTGGATCTGGATAGACACCATAATGTGAGCAATGGCAACCGTAATCTGGCGCGTGTGCAAAGCGTATGTGGGTGCCAGTCAGGTGGCACTCAACATATTTTTATATACAATATTGACAAGAAAACCGAAACAGTAGAAAACATCGTCCGATCTAGCCGCCGGTCCGCTCGGTCGCCGAATCGCAAAGCTCTTGTCTCGTGCTCTCTTCTCGTGCGCCTCGGCTTCTTTTCTTTCGCTCCAGTGGTACAGCTGGCACGGCTGCTACAGATGCCTCCCCCCTTAGACAAGTGGCCTTGGCCACTTGCGTCAGAAATGTAGAGTGGGTGGGGAAATTGTTCTGGGAGGCCGGGGTGGTAGCACTGTCGAGAGCGGCGGTGAAAGCGGGTTTTAGGCGACCCAGGGAAACTGTTTCTCGGCGTCCCTGTATGAGTACTCTGTAAAACTTTGGTGTTCTGGCTACGACGAGATATGGACCATCGTAGAGAGGTCTGAGGAGTTTTATGACCGCATCTCGACGGACAAATACATGTGAAGACTCCATGGGCGAGAGCAGAGTGAATGAAGACTTGCCGAGCACTAGGTTTTCGTGTTTGTACTGGGCGTAAGGAGCTCATTGCTTCTCGGAGTCGTTGGACATAAGATGATGGATCCATTACCCCTTGTGCCGTTGATGGTTCGACCATGTCAGCAGGTAGACGAAGGGGAGAACCGTACACGAGTTCTGCCACGGTACAACCCAAATCTGGTTTTAGAGTTGAACGTAGTCCGAGCAACACAACCGGTAGGTTGTCGACCCACGCGTCGGGGAGTGGCTGTGCTCGGAGCGCAGACTTCAGCTGTCTGTGGAGTCGCTCGACGAGGCCATTTGCAGCAGGGTGGTATGCTGTTGTACGCGTCCGTATTGAGCCTAGAAGAGATGTTAGCCCGTGGAACAGTGCGGACTCGAACTGGCGGCCGCGATTGGTGGTGACCGTGGCAGGCACACCGAACCGGCTGACCCAGGTGAAAACGAAAGCTCGAGCCACTGTTTCCGCGGTGATGTTTTCTAGAGGCATCACCTCTGGCCAGCGAGAAAATCTGTCCACACAGGTCAACAAGTACGTGAAATTCCGTGAAGTTGGAAGTGGGCCAACGATGTCCAGCTGGACGTTCTCAAAGCGTGAGGATGGTAGGGAAACTTTCCGAGTGGTGTGTGCGTGTGTCGTTGCACCTTCGACTTCTGGCAGGCTATACAAGAGCGAACGGAGTCCCGAATGTCGGCGTTGATTTTGGGTCGCTCGCCGCCACTAGCGATCGGCCGTCCCGTTTTCCTGATCCCAGGAACAGGGAGGGTGACAATGGCGGGCCTCCGATCCAAATTGTCGGTGGTACCTGCAGAGCAAGTTGCCCGAGGGTCGAGGCGATGGTGATGCTCGACGGCGGTTGTCACGACCAGCGTGCTGCGCGCGGCCTTGTGAGTGCCGCCGTGTGGACTGAGACCGGTGTCGAAATTCCCGCCGAAATTCGGATACAGTGGTCGTCAAGTCCTGTACAGCTCGACGCAGCTCGGCGATGTCGGAGACGAGGTCTGGAGACTGCTGCGTGGCACCGATAGTGGGGCCGGTAACCTCCATGATTCGATCCGCCAGCTCGGCTAGTTCAACGAGGGGAAGCCTGTGGGCCGCCGCTAAGCCGACGCGAACAGAAGCCGGAAGCCTCTGCAGAAAGAGTTCGCGGAGGATGGCGGCGTCGACGGAGGCCGCCTTGTCACCCAGCAGGTGTTGCAGATGACGCAAGAACTGGCTAGGTCGGCGGTCGCCTAGCTCTTCAGCGCTGAGGAGCTGCTGAAGGCGTCGTTGTTCGGAGGCGACAAGACGACTGATCAAGGCCTCCTTGAGTACGTCATAAGGCGTGTCGCTGACCGGGGATAGCAGAATATCTCGGACCTCGGTGGCGGCTTGCGGCAGGAGGGCGTCAATGAGAAATTCGTACTGCCGAGCCTGGGAGGTAATGCGGTGCAAGCGGAACTTGTTTTCAACTTGCACGAACCAGAGCGCCGGATCCTCGGCCCAGAACTTTGGTAAGGTGAGGACCGCGGTAGCTCCAATTCCCAAGGTGGCGGTTGTCTGGGAGGTACTTGCTGCGGGGGCTCCTTCACCAGACTGCATGGCCGTGGACGTCCGGGTCACCAGTTATGTGGGTACCAGTCAGGTGGCACTCAACATATTTTTATATACAATATTTACAAGAAAACCGAAACAGTAGAAAACATCGTCCGATCGTAGCCGCCGGTCCGCTCGGTCGCCGAATCGCAAAGCTCGTGTCTCGTGCTCTCTTCTCGTGCGCCTCGGCTTCTTTTCTTTCGCTCCAGTGGTACAGCTGGCACGGCTGCTACACGCCCATTGATATTTTGCTAAATTACTTAAGAACCAAAGAGCATATGCATGCTTCAAATGTAGTTACACGCGCTGGCGTCTGCAAGAGTAACTTTTCTGAAGAAAATTGAAAGCAAATGTCACGTTCCTACAGGTAACACGGCGTGTGTGGCACCCGTACCCACGTCCCGAGAATCCTCTGTGGCACTTAAATAATTTGTCAAAAAAATAGGAATGCGTAACTGTTCCACCTTTCTACCCCAGCGTATCTGTCAGCTTTTGTTAGAAGGAGAACGGATTTTCTAGCAATTTTACGAAACTAGCGAGCCGCAGCTTTAGTGTACCGAGTTGCAAAAACGGTTTTCTCAAAATCCCAATTGCTTCTGTTTTTTACTTTCTCATACTTCAGCACGTAGGCCAAGGTCATTGCGTAGATAAAGATTATGAAATTTAGATAGGACAAACCCACTGTTTTCTCGCTGTTTCACTCGAGAAAGGCGGGCGCGAGCGTACCACATTGCCGACCGCGCGCCTCGCTGCCCGCCGCTGACTTTACGTTTGGATGACGGGGAAAACTGGGGGAAAACTGGGGAGAAAGATGTCTTCGTTTTGGCAGCGCACAAAGTATAACTTTTTTAATTAACTAGATTGAATAGAGGGAACGAGACAACATTTCTGAATTAGGAAGCCATCCGCATTCAGTTGATGCCTCTGGATTAGGTAGCTCAAAAAATCGGCGAAGCGTAGCACAGCACTTCGCGCTCTCAATTTTTGCTCAGCACGTTTTCTTTCATACCCTCTTGACCTTTAATTGCCTTGGCCGTATTATCCCCCTTCACCGTTTATGAGGTGAGGGGGGGGGGGGAGGAGAGGGAGAAAGCTAAGATGATTATTTCTCCTTTAGACAACCGAGGCCAAACGTCGGTGGTGGAGTTTAGAGCTAAAAACCGACAAATCCTAAAATGATGAACTACATAGTCACGGATGATATTAATAGCAGTTTTTGCTTTCCGCCAGCTCTGCATGATGATCAGTTTACCTTGTTTCTTCATACTGGCTACTGCAGCTAAGGAACATTGGTGGTTTTGAAAAAGCCACCAATGCTGGATGGACACCCCAGAATTCTAACTTTTACTTAAAATCCTGAAGGGCACACTTGCTTAATACATTAGCGGATTTAGGAGTGTGGCAGATTTACAAATAGAGACTTTTCATTATAAGGTCGACCACTGATTCCAACTAACTATTCTTATATCTAAATTCAGATCAAGCGTATTCGAATTACAAGATGCACCAGTTCGCTGACGGCAACTTTCTCAAATGGCCGCGACATCTCAAGATATCTCTTCATGGACATTCTTGAGAAAAACTAATATTTCGATTTTTCGGTTAGTATTGGTTAATATCGGTTACAAGTAAATAATTTCCGATTGTGGTTACGGTTGTGGTCTTAACAAATTTCAAATAATGGTTTTGTTCCGTTTACGGTTACTAAAAAAATGTCGTTCCTAAACGGCTTTCGCTTTCGATTGCGGTTGCAGTTTGAGTCCCTGTTTCTGACCCGATATAACAGTTGCTTACATTTGAAATCCAGGAGACAAATTTTGATTGTAAACATCAAATTTTTATATAGTCATATTATAACCTTCATATCCTTAGTGAACAGACCTATTCCTAAATTACCCACGAAGCAAGGAGAATGCAGGGAATGGTGTTCCACGAGCCGCACGTGCTGGCGTCTGCAGCGGTAACTGTTATAAAGCGAAAGCCCTAAACAAATGCCTTTTTGAACGCGCTTTCAACACTTTTTGGTTATTTACTTCAAATCTTTCATACGGGGAAGGCGTGCGCGTGCGGCGCGTGGAACACCATTCCCTGCAATCTCCTTGATGCTTGGGTAATTTAGCAATAGGTCTATATGCTGCCAGAAATGCACCTTACAAAATTTTTTTCCGATTAGCCTATGTAAAATTAATTTGGCCACGAGCTGTTTGGTGCGCGGCGGTATGCTCACTTTACAGGGCAAAATGCAGCCGAATACGGTAAGTCTCGAAGAATAAAAAGTATTAATTAAAATACCGACATTTTAACTGCGGCATGTACGATGCGTCGGCAGCTATTATATTCTTCGGGAACATTACGATTCTTCATTTCAGTGAGAAGAAATTCAGAATGCGTCAAAGTGGCCCTAGGACCAAATGCAAAAAAAAAAAATATTATGTCAAGCCCAGAAATAAAAGTTATACGAACCTGACTTTGAAATATGGACTAGATAAGAGTGTATAAGTGCCCTCTATAGATATCCCGGGAACTTGAGGATATTTGCAGTAGTTTGGCCGAAATTAACATTTTACTGCGTTTTGATGAGAACAGTCAAGAGAGGGCGCAAGGAGAGCATGTCCCGGAATGCTGGGATGTTTGTGGAATAAAACGTTTCTTAATTCCTTCGACTCTACGTTATTTCTTCGTTCAAACTGCAAGATATCTTTAGAGATATAAGCCTCCATAAATCATTCATTTTGAAATTTACGATGCGTGCAATTGTTAATTGGACAACTGCACACAAAGATCATATTTACGTTTCCAAATTTGCTTCCCCCAAGATTGTTGACATCGATTAATTGGTTGCTGTTTTTTTATTCCTTCAAGTTCATAAATTTCGCTTGATATTTTATTTTCAATCATGCAACCTTTTGTTCGCACCATGTTTGCAGAAGCTTGCCCAAAGTCATGGTTCCAGCCAAACATTTGAGTACAGGAATAACGCACGTAATCCGAATTAGAACCCGCTTTACTACCCAAAGATCGAAAACGGGAACAAGCTAAATATGAAAGAAAGTACGACAATTCGGAGCAGTCTCACATCGGTCTTAATCGCGACCAAAGTACTAGTCTGTCATGTTGTTCTCCAAAGATGACTGGGGTAAATCTTCGCTCCCTCAAACTAAGTGAGGTCCCTCTTCATCGAATCATTGTCGTACCAAGAGACGCAGACGTGGTGGCGTCATAAAGTGGGCAGCGTTGGTGTTGGTTGGTTCCTTTGGGGTATATTTGAGTCGTTGCCGAAAGCGAGGATTGTTTCCGGTCACACCAAATAAAAGTATCGTTTTAAATTTAAAAGCCTCTGACACGCAAAAAAAAAATTTTATGCTAGGCGTTGAGATGGCATAGGACATTCCAAAAAAAATAATTTCACTACAAAGTTGCGTAGTTTTTTTTTATAAAAAATAGAAATACGAGGCCCAATTCAAAGTTCCCGCTGTGCACTGTGACGTAACAGTGTACCGCAAGGTGTCGGGGTGGTCAGAAGGGAGGCATCGCCGGAAGTCACGTGAGTTGTGTCCCTCCTCGTGCTTACCGCGAGCGTGTGTAATATTTTTTTAAATATTTTTGTTATTCTCCGCATTTCCACGAGCAATCCAAGCAGACAAGGTTTCTTTTATTTGATTTTCACCGCTTAATGTTGCTATAAAGGTAGGAGAACAGGAGTCAGTGAATTGACGTGATCAACTACAATGCCTAGAAGGTGCTGTGTGAGGGACTGTCCCGGTATTTCAGCAACTGAAGAAGAGATCACACTGCAAGCATTTCCGAGAGACATACATCGGCCGCATGTGCACCTAGTAAACAAGCTCTACTCATGTTCTAGACAAAATACGTACTTCGTGCTCGACGTTTACTTGTACTTGGTACACAAACCAGTTCGTATTCTTTAGACGGCAGGCATCTTTAGCCTGGAGAGCGTCCTATGATTCAACGACCTCGGTGTCTGAACATTCAGCAATGCGATCGGGCGTGTCGTATGCTAGCAATCCTAATTTCTGCGAGCGTTCAAAAATTTTTTTAAAACTTGATAGCTTGTTTTGCGCCCAGTATATGGCGTATTTACTGGCCGCGATATTTGTGGTCACTGTTTAGAGCCCATGCTCAGAACGAGCTCACATTAATAGGCTGCCAAGACCGGCAATCTTGATGGTGCGGGTGCACGTTGCAAAATAACTGTGAAAGCTAGCCATCAGCACGTGCTCAGCATTAGCGCACACAGATATGGCCGCCAGTGAATACACCCTATAGCCCTGTATCATCGGACGGGCGGCATGCACCTGTACACTGGCTTGTACTCGCAACGCTTTCATCATTGACCTCCATCACGTCGATCCACTGACTCTTCGGCCTCAAATTTTACAGCACGCAAACTAACCAACGGTGCAGCGATAAACAGCTAGTGGAACTAAAACTTCGTTTTCTACAATCGCTCGTACAAAGAGCAGAATAAAAAAAAAAAATCTTAGGCGCGGTCGAGGAGAGCACGAGGAGTGAAACTCACGTGACTTCCGGTGAACCCACTTTTAGTGACGTAGGTCGCTGCCTCATTTTTGACCGCCCCGACACCTTGCGGTACACTGTTACGTCACAGTGCACGGCGAGAACTTTGAATGGGGCCTCGTATTTCTATTTTTTATAAAAAAACCTACGCAACTCTATAGTGAATTTTTTGTTTTTTTGTAATGTACTGATATGCCTTTTAACGCCTAACATTAAAAAAAAATTTTTGGCGTGTTAGAGGCTTTTAAGAACGAATATTTCCGGGAAACAAAATGTTGCATCGTCAAGATGTGCAGAAATAAATGCGTCTTCCGAGTTTCCAATCAAGATTGAAAGAAATGGTACACCGTACAAGTAATTTCGAGGGTCCCGTCCACTTTCGACCGAGATGACAGGTTTCTCGAATGTTAAACTCGTGGAACTTCATATGAACACGGATTCACAAGTTACCTTAATCGACATTCGTGCTTTGTATCACGTCAGGAAAACAGAGCTGAACAAAATAACCAGAAGCTGCAAAGTTTCAGCGAAGCGTTCATAAAGTTTATAAGATTCGGTGTGAATTGCAAGGAAAAGTTTATTTTTTAAACTATTTTACTAGAGCAAGCCTTACAAAATCGTTGGGGAGAAACTTGATAAGAGCTATAAACTTTATTATATGCACTACATGTTTATTCGTCTCGTGAACACAAAAAGAAAGCCTCGAGACGAGAGTGATTTAGTACGCAGTGTTTTTTAGGAACCCCTTGGTCAGACAAAAGAAGCGAAGTTTGAGGTTCAATTCAGATAGAACGTTATAATGAATCTCATGCAGCCATGATCACAGATATCATCATTACGAAGGTTGTAGTGTATGACTTATAGTTCAAGTTCCGAGAGGAGAATGTACTCTAGCGGCAGGAGCGCAGTGGATCATGCCGATTGTCGTTGTCTTGACGATCAGCAGATTCGTGGGCGTACGTGGAGGTTGCAGCGTGACTATCATTTCTCAGTCAGACAATGCATCGTACTCACTCTCACGAACTGAGAAACGTTTTTGGGTCCACATGGGAAACAAATGTGAGCCTTTCGATGATATCTCTAGGTGGAGTTGAAAGAGGATACAAAGAATTGTCTCGAGCATGAACACCCATAAATAACCATTTTAATTTACTTGGGTCTCTGGGTATATCATCAAGGCCTTTCATTTTCTAGGGAACCAATAGAAATCAAGGCCAGGTCTGGGAAGCCTGAGACGCAACTTCGATGACATCGTTGATAACGGAGAAACTAGTGAGCAGTACATACCGAAATGGGATTTACCTTTTTTTTGTGAATTAGAGACATAACATGGTGCACTGGTACATGTTCAAGGACTTTGTCTGGCAGCAAGCAGTCCAGCACATATTGACACAGATTTCGTTCAGTGAAAAACCTTAGCCGAAAAAAGACGCTGAAACATTTTTGTGACAAAAGGAAAAGAAAATAACTAAAACAGTTTACCGAAAACACACCAAAAAAAAATCAGCAGTACGAAGCGGCTTTAGAATGAACAACCAAACAACTTCCGTGTTGGAGGCTACATTACAAGAATTAATGTTATACTTCGTTTCAGCTTGAGTCCAGACGTAGTATATGCTATGAGTTAAAGGGATCAATCAAACAGCATCAAATGCGCAAGTCACTGGGCCTCTTCTGCTTATGATTGGTTTAGCGATGATTGAACACGCACAGAAACATGGCGAACACAGTGACTGTGTGCCTTTGACACTGTCTGATTAGTCCCATCAGCTCGTAGCGTCGGCTGCGTCTGTACTTAAGCTGAAATGAAGTATAGTGTGAATGCTCACGAAAAGCAGCGCTTACAGTGCAGATTGCGTACTTAAACTAAAAGACTCCTTTCTCTCCACCTGAGTCAGCATCCGCATTCACTCCACGGCGAATTTGTTCAATAATGATTGCGAATATAACCAGTATGGCTTATTTTGGACACATATGACTAGGTACTTCGATATCATTTTTTTCAGCTTCTTTTTTTTTCAGTTTACTTAGCTCAGTTCTGAGTGCACCTTTTTTCGTTCAATTTGTCTTGTTCGCGTCTTTTTGGCCCTTTCTTCCAAGCCTCACGATGAAACAGCCGGCCAGATAAACAACTTCGTCTTACGCCTTAGTCGCTGACACCCCGAGAACTGAACGCGCTTTCTCCAGTTTAGTTTCAAGAAAGATGCTCATAATAACAAATGATGTACAACGTTTCGCAAATAATGAAAAGTGAGACCTTTTCAACGAAACGAGAGACTGCGTTTCAACCTTTCAACACACAGCGTGTTTGAAGCGGCTTCGTTATTATTTAACCCTTTCGCCTCGAATAAATGTCACCTTCTGCGTAGTCATAAAAACGCAACAAATTCTACTGCATTAAAATTTGTGAAAATTATCATGCTGCCACCTGCAAAGGCAACAGGAAACGCACGTGGCCGTCGTGGGTTCGACGACCAACCCACGAACAATCACCGACGTTGATTCCTTTAAGGAAGCGGACTTCCGTTTCCGTTTATTAAGCGCCACAAAGTACTAGACATATACAGGGTTATTGTTATTTTTTATTAATAAACAATTTTCTGTTTTAAACAAACGCCGTGAGTGACACACGAATTTTGTCTGTGTTAGTCAGTTATACGGCCAGGAGGACAGTATGTTCAAAAAAGAATGCAACTAAAACATAAATAATATGTGATAATGTACTAATTACTCATTTTAATTGAGGCGTTTAAGGGCACATATTTATATAAAAAATGGAAGGTAATCAATGTTGAAGGCCAGCCCAGCTTTTTTGTTTTTCTAAATTCTGGATTGAGCACGCAGTTGGAGTTATTTATTATTAAATACTTTTTTCGGAAATCTGGGGATACACAAAACCAAATGCGCCATGCCCGACGGAAGGACAACGCTCATTTGACGCCGGATGGTCACGTTTTAACGACGAAATTTTCGTCACTATTTTGCGTCACAGCTTGGTCGGAGCAAAATGCAGTCGAACAAAAGCAATAAGCCATCTTATCAGCCGCGACAACATGACTTTGCTTTGCTGTGCGATATCAATGAAAAAAACGTTTTAATCATTAGTGCGAGTAAGATTCAACAAACAAATTATACATAAACTAATAAACACATGTCAATGCTTCGATGGGTCTTGCAGCAAGAAATAACAACGAGCATTATCCGGCAGAAAAAAAATTGTGCTTAGCGTGGGTAATGAAGAGGTGAATCGTAAATCGAAGCCATTATTCACCTACTGTTATGGAGTGGACGGTTGTCCACAATCATGAAAAAGAACTATGGAAAATAAGAACCCCGAGAAAATAAAAAATAAAAACTTAGTGAAAAAGTAGCTAGCAAGATGTTGCCATAACATGGCACCCAAACATTCAGAGTCAACTGCTGAAACAGCATGTCTGGCTTATTGCAGTTCACTGCAGGTTGCAAGGAACTGTTACAGCTGTACCCCTTGTAGCGTTCTAGTTAAATACCTTTAGAATCATATTCAGGTGTCATTCGCAGCAAACAGTTGTTGTAAAAATGTCAGGATCCCTGTTTTGCGCCCAGTGTTTTCTCTGTGTTCTATCATTGCTGATAATAACCAATACTGTTTCAAAACGTTAGGCTCTGTCGTTTCATTGGCCTGTTTCACGGTGGCACAACCGTGTGATTCTAGGCATTTTTGTTGATGCCTAAAAGCTATACTCCGTTCACCCTTCAGCTGAGACTAGAACTTCCGCCTTCAGCCCGAGGTTTCTGTTCTTGCTAACACGAGTGTGAACGCGCAGGCACGCGCAACCAAACGCACTGTGGAAGCCAGAGTGCTCGCGCTGAAGGCGGAAATTCTAGCCTCAGCTTAAGAGCGAACGGAGTATATTCATTGCTCACCAAAAATATCCAAAATAGAATTTGTCATGGGTAAGACGGGTTTCTTATTTTTTTGTAACAAAATTATACTTTTAGCAACAATAAATTAATCACGTCTGTCTTAAATACAAAGTCGAAGAAAATGCTCGAAATGCCCGCCTCCAGCTGCTCTGCAAATTATTAAACGCTTTTTCCAGAGAACCCACAGCTCGTTGCATTATTTCTGGACTGATCCGTGCGCAAGCATCGACGATTTTTTTCTTCAGGTCCATCATATTCCGAGGTTTGGTCACGTAGACTTTAGCATTTATGTGTCTCTCCCCCCCCCAGACCCCCTCTTTAACAAAAAAAAAATGGAAGTGGTGTCAAACCGGGAGATTTGGGAGCTCAAAGAATTGGTCCTGCACGTTCGATTCACCGATCCGAAAAATTGTAAAGCCAAATTCTTGCTCCAGACGAAACCTCCGGAGTTGCTCGATTGTGCTGAAACCACGCCAGTCGCAGATCTTGCCGTGGCAGGTAAAAGGCAGTTCTCCACAAATCCATTGAGAACTTTCGCTCTCTATTTTCTGCTGAGATAAACTTCATGAAAGTAAGATTCAATAATCTTCTTGCGGAAGATGCTGTACCAGACACTGAGAGAGCAGCGAACCTGATGGTTGTGTTCTTTTAAATAATGACGGTTCTTTTGTGACCAGCAATGCGCATTGTGAAGGTTCACCGGTCATATTAAAAATAGTGCAAAAAAGACGGGACGAATAGACGTAAAAGCATACAGGACCAGCGCTAAGCAGCAAGCGCCTGTCCTGTGTGCTTCTTCGTCTTTTTGTCCCGTCTGTTTTGCGCTATTTGTAATATGAATGTCAATTATCAATTTGCCCAGCAGACCAAGCGTTCACAGGTCCATCGCGATAGAATTTTGCTTCATCACTCCATATAATTTTGTTGAAAAAAACCTTGTTTTCCTTCGCTTTCATTACAAGCCAGTTTCAAAACTCAAGACGCTTTTCAAAGTACGCACGTAATCGGCTTCACCTTGAGCAACTGCAGGGTGAAGCCCTTTACAGTAATGTAATGAAGTGTTCAGTCTCCTTTTTATCTACCCATGCTTCATACACTGTATCTATGTCCTGATATTTCGCTCTTTACTTTCTAGTATGCAACACCCATGCTCCTGGTCCCAAACAACAAAGAGCTTGCCCTAGAATTTTCATAGATATTTTGCTTAGCAATCTTCATCTTATATTTTCTATAAGAACCCATAGTGATTGTAGCCTGAATTCCGGCATTACATATTTCCCTCACCGATGATTTAACTCTCTCCTTAACTGTCATTTTTTGCGTCCCCAATATTTTCTAAAAGTTTCTACCTTAGTTTTCTTGTTCGCTTTTTTCCACTTTTATCGACGCCTTTCATATAAAAATAGGTAAAACATTTCCGTGCCAGCTGTTCTGGGTCGGAAGAAAATACGACGGATTTGGCCGAGTTGAAGGTTATTCTTGTAAAACTCAAGACCTATGACAAGGCTGAACGCAAGACTAACAATATCGTGATCTACACGGATAATCATACCCTGCTGGAGGATCTGAAGTGACTCAAGACTAGAGCAAGTCCTACGGTGGAATTTATTTTCGGTAAAGAACTGCCATTGTACCGGGCCTGTGGTACGGGGGTCAGCATAATATGAATTCCCGGGCATGAAGACATCCCAGGCAACTCGACGGCTAATGAAGTGGCTCAAATGGAGATGCGTATCCTCACGTCTCCTCTAAAGAACGGAAAATATTACTGCTGCAAGCTGCGGAGGTCGCTTAGGGGACAAATACCGAATGCCCAAAGGGCCTTTCATGCGTAAGAGAATGGTATTTCTCCTCAGGATCCCATCTGCTGGAGCGGTCACGCCGTTGTTCAAGTACATCATAAACTAAGCTCAACTCAAAAGATTGGAGCCCGTTTCCTCCTCTCTTGACCAAAGGTGCCAGAGGTGCAAGGAAGATGTGACTGTCCACAAACTACACCACATCCTCCAGGAGTGGGAGGCTCTTCAGGAAGGTGAAGTGCTCTTAGGGAAGATGAAAGACCCTCAAGCCCTCATCGATTGGACGCATCCGGCTGGGGACTCCCAACGAAGAACTCACGTTCTCAGGTCGCTCTTCGCTTACGTTTCCAGAGGTGGAGCGGAAAACTCTAGAGAAAGATCTTCACCTTCTAAACCATCATCTCATCTTCATTCAGAAACGAATATGCTAGGTCTAGCGGCCATCGCATCGCTAATAGGAAAATATATCTGTTCTCATCTCTTGTTATTTTTTTTTAATAAACATTTTTCGAACTCGAACTTTCCTAGTCTCCCTATAACTTCTATCTTACTACAAACTTCCCTGGTCTCAAATGACGACCACCTTATATCACCCTGTAACTTTTTGTTTCGGTGTTTTACCATGCACTAATAACGCCTGCCTACCCACACCGCGTTGTTTTACTTCTGACTTTGCTTGGATATCAGCGACTTATACACAGAACTGCGTTGACAAAAGTTAAATACGGCACCGTAAATATGACTCTCTTTCGAATTTCCCTCACCACTTCAAATCGGTTGTAATTCCACACAGTTCTGCTCTTCATTACATCAGCTGCATTTCTGATGCCCTCACCAGCTACATATTTTTTCATTCTCACTTCTATAATCCACTCTGTCATGGCTTCATGCCCTTGGGTTCCTGCATTTATTTACTCTCTTAACCCCGAATTCTTGTATGTTGACTTCTGCCTTCTCGTCATAAAATATTCAGGACTGCTAACTTGTGCTTACTGAATTCTAGATCGAGCCTTTTTCCTTCGGCACCACATCTATTCATTAATTCTTGCAGGCGTGTCTGCTATCAACCATTAACACCGTATCATCCGCATATATAGAAAGCTAGTATACCTGTTTAATCTTTGGCCTCACATGAAGTCTGACAAGTCAAACCCACAACCGCTGTTCTCCAGCTTCTTCTATAGCCCTTGTAAGTGCAACAAACTCAAGGTGATTAATCAAGTTATCGTGGCACCATCTAACAAGTAATCAAGACTATTCCTCTCCGCTGCTGCCCTCCCCATTGTCTTCATGGTGAACCTTCCTTTGTCTGGACCGGCTGCGGGTAGCCGAACCTCCAAAAGCTGACAATTGTGGAGAGCGGGGGGTGAGCTCAAGACAAAACCTGGAAACTACGTGGTACCCCGTGACGTCACTCAGAATAGGTGTGAGAGTTCAGGAATGCCCCGAGCTTTGGTTATATTTTTATAGCTCGCGCACTCAATCCAAAAGGGTTTTCCGCTATTTATTTTATAAGAGACATTAATTATCGCAATTATTTGGCAGAGGTATGACAATCGTTGCACCACCCTTTGAGGGAAAAACAAACAAACAAAACAAAACAAAATGAAACAAATAAACAAACAAATAATTAAGAAATAATTAAATGAAATTTAAAGAGATCGTATTGATTTCAACGAGTCCATCGGTTTCACATCACCGCGTAATTTCAGAACCAAAGAACCATTCCCACGTTGAATTAATTTCAATTCGCCGCTTTTCAAAAAGGCGTCTTCAACTCCTTACATAACCTTGTCCTCAGAATATGTTGTAAAACTTTCGTGGTAGGCAATCAACCACCAGGCACTTTCCGTGACAATACCGAAAGCACCTTTCAATATAGGTTTGCCATATCTACTGTTTATTTATTTATTTTGAACTCTAATATACCTTTTGGTTTATATGATGAGTGTTTATTAGAAAGAAAAAGGAACGAAAACCCTACAGAAACTAGTCACTACATGTACAACATGATTTGAGTGCTGTTCTTGTTGAACAAGAGCGTTCACATAATCATCCACCTAAGTGATCTAGAAAGAATTAACACGCCTTTAAATACAAATACAATAACATATCTTTAAAAATTCCCTGCATCATCAATCCCAACTAGAAGGTTGTAATCCAACTATACCACGGCTGGATTCTTCTTAGTCGATTTGCAATATGCGCATTGACAATAAACTGATTTTTATGTCTGGAATACCTTCTTTCAGGGAGTTTATATAATCACTCGGTTTGATATCATGATGTTCAGTACATGTTGGCGAAAAACTTAATTTCTCCCATTGTTCTTCGTACTGCCAAGCGTAGGCTTTTTTAATATTTTTTGTTACCGTTTCCTGGTGCACGTAGAAAAGAATCTTACTCAATTACGTTGAATAAGTTCAAGTTGATCTCTCTAGTACTCGGGAAGGGAAGAAGTGGATCATAGATTAACTGTGCATATTCAAGACGTGGACACATTTTAGTCTTAAAGACTCACGCGCTCAAATTTGTTGAGTCAT
Organism: Ixodes ricinus; assembly: GCA_037355805.1. Classification (NCBI taxonomy): domain Eukaryota; kingdom Metazoa; phylum Arthropoda; class Arachnida; order Ixodida; family Ixodidae; genus Ixodes; species Ixodes ricinus. Next base: position 17,953 of record JAZHYW010027490.1, on the reverse strand, counting down.
ATTTTTAATGTCGCTAAAGAAACAATGTTTCAAAAAGCAGTAGAACAGCATCATTAATATAAACCTTTCAGTCTAGATCGGTAAAAATTGGTACCCCTAAGTCTTCAAAAGATCGAGATTGCAAAATTACGTAATTGACGAAGTACAAAAACCCTCGAGGAGACGTTTCCTTTGTGACTTTTACACGCCTTAATATCTGAAAACGTTTCTTCATTTTACATTTCTGCACCGCTCATTTATAGAAATTAGTTACTTCGTCTAAAGCTAGGGGTCGCAATGCGAAATAAAGGTTATAGTAAATGAAACTGAAGCATGATCACATGCCAAAAAGCGGTATTTAAGAAACGGAAGATTTTAATAAAAATATTGGTCTAAAATAAATTCTTGAACAAAAACGAAGGTGGGTTCTATTAACAAGGAAGTTTCTTATACAATTTTGAACAAATTAGTTTGATCACGTACATTCTAAATCAGAAAACAATAGACACATTTCCCACATCCAACGATTTTATTAGCAGCTTCGAGTGAGCAACTGAATGCTTTTAATATATTAATTCAGACTCCAACATTCTGGAAAAGTGCAGAACAGTAGAACATCACTGATATTGAGGTGAAGAGTCAAGAACGTATCATTAAACAGGACAGTTTCGAATCTAACGGGCCAACGTCTGTTGAGTGCGCGCCGTCTGGTAAGATTTAAAGGCAGGTCTTTGTCACCGTGTATATTGCACAAAACCTTTTTCGATACTAATTCTCTCTCTTCGTATGATAAGGCAAGTATATAGTGCTGAACTTGGACTTTGTTGTGAAATATCTGAAAACAAGGTCAAAACAACACCGGAAACAAATCCGCGCACTTACCCCCGGTGGTGTCTTCGAAACGCCCGATCAGTGACGCAGAAATTAAAAGAGCCCACTTGCCGACTGTGAAGTATTCTTGATACATCGAACCTAATGACTTGTTTTATTTTTCTAAAGTAGATTTTAGTTTCAGAAAAATATATTGCTTCATGCCGGCGCTGTGGCTACTGATGTCACAAGCTATGACGTCTCAGACAGGTCACAAAAATGCGAAACCCGCAATCTGCGCAGCAAGAGAAGCAACTTGGGGACCTGGCTGTCTACTTCGCAGCATTTACCGCTTCTTGCCTGTACCTGCACAAGTACACCACATATTTTGTACTATGTTGGTCACATGTAGCGTATATCAACACCTAAAAAGAGGTCATGACATGCGCTAGAAGGTATTTCTAGAACGTGGGTCAAACAACTCCTGCAAAATGTACTCATCGCACAGAAACACGGCTGATGTCGTATTTGCCTTAGTCACAGGGCCTATCGAAGAAATGTATTGAAGTTTGGTATAAGCTAAACTTGTAATTGTTTTCGACCAATTTTGTTTTGAATTAATGAACTTAAATGTATGGTTTAATGAGAAACTTTCTGAACTTCATACAAAACTACAAAAATTAGCAAACTTTCCAACAATATAATACAACCCCCCCCCCCTCCCCTTCGAAAAAAAACACTCAATTTAAACGCGTTGTTAAGTTTCGGTTTTATATCAATGGCGCATCTCCGCGCTACCACTCTCGCTTCAATTGGCCGAATCACCCAAAACTAATGTGCGTCGCCACGCATTCTTAAAAATAGTTGGGGTAACCCAAGAATCAAAGAATATTCTTGCACTATCATTCGAAAAGCAGAGCGTTTCATTTCACTGGCTCGCCCCGAACTTCATTCTTTCTCTCTTGCAATGAAGGGAGACGGTAGTTGTGTGCTTTCGTCCCGGGTAGCAGCACCACTTGCGCAACATGCGCACCCATAAAAATCCGGAAACAAGGTATGCATTTAAATAAAGTGAATTTCCTTCCCTCAGAGCTGGCAAAGGAAAATGTCCTTAGTTCCTGTAAAATGCGTTAATTTATTGGCTTTCCATAATACCAAGAAATACTGCAATTCATTCCATAACTTTAAATTTACTAGTTTAAGCGTTTATTATTCGAAAAAAAGTTACAAGCTACCTCAGAAAACACTCAGTACATCCAAGGGACATCCCTGGTAAATGTTGATGAGATATTGCAATATCCGAGGGATGTGCGCCAAGATAAGCCAGATATTCTGTGGACATCCTCAGTATATATAAATGGCCGTTTTAAGTTTATACTAAAAAACTACGCGGCAAATTATCGCGGATCACCGCAGGCCACTTGAGAGAAATGTTAGGATATTGTACAGATGACTCTAATGCTTTTTTATTGGACGTATTAGGTACATTTCTGCCAAAACGCTCGGCCGTGAGGATGTAGTTCTAGAAAAAGCAACCATGAAATAACATTGAATAGGACATCCCGGACCACTTTGCTCTATAAACACAAGAATAAAAACTTTTGAACATTTCAATATACTGATGTTTAAATATGTTAATGTTGTCCTTTAGGAAACCTTAAAGTTGGGTAAATGAACCACTTTTAACTTACTTCAGCTTGGTTGGTCTATTGTTGTTGTTTTTCTTTGTTTTTGTTTTTCCTTATAGTTATCAAATTTGTTGTAACCTGAACGTTGAGTGGGACACATAAACCTTGCAAATCTGAACTTAATTGTTTCTTTATTTCAAGGATGTAAACCATCAAAATAGACCTCTTTTTTCTAAAAATTGATATTTTTTTCTAAATTAAATTTACATATGCGTCAGCTGTTTGTCTCCTGATAAACCACTGCGGTGCAATACAGTGACTACCCCTTTCGTGTCCGCAAGAAAAACACTGACAATGATGAGTGCATATCCTGCTGCGCGGAAGGATAGTCCCGTCTCTTGCAGTCATCTTTATCTTCGGAAATAAATCAGCCTGCAGATGGGGGTTTTTCTATTTCAAGGAGCAACTTACCTTCGCTCCGGTAAGTCTTTCAAGGAAAGAGCTTACCTTTCCTCTAAAAAAATTAGGAGCTTGAGCTTAAGGGTTTCATTGGCGTGGCACAAACATCTGGAAAAAAGTGAGGATAGAACCTAAAATCGGACATAACATAAGGTATGTGGCATTCACTTTAAGAAACAAATGTATAAAGGCACATTAAATGCTTAATGCAAATATTATATGTGTACAAGAAGTGAAAAAAATGACGTGCGTGTTCACATAATAAGTGTTGTCTGCAATTATGCTGACACAACACTTATTATAATAGAAATATATTTTCATGAGAATGGCCATTAACAAATATGCCTCATCAGAGATCGTGATCATGAAAATATTGTTTAGTAAATACTTACTGAATAATACAATTGTAACTGTCGTCATTAAGAATACTGCATACCAGATTTCACAAAAGTAACAGCACATGCAGGCAAGCTGGTGAACTTTCTTCATCTTGGAAACCAGACACATATGAAAGCAGGGAGTGCTGAGACCTGTGTGTGTTCTGTAAAGTGGGCGGGCTATTTTTTAGTTATGACGTCTCCCGGCTTCTGGAGCATTTTTGCACCATCTTTAGTCGTTATTTACACATGCAAACAAATAGGTTACGCCAAATGAATTTAATTCAAAATGTCTCTAGTTCCGCATTTTGTAAACTAGGTTTGCTATGTGGGAAAACTAAAAGTGATTACATTTCTCTTTTCTTACATTTTAGGAATTTATGTTCTTGGTTAGATCAAAGTTGCAATATGCCAGCGTAGTCTCGCACCCGAACACAAAAACTATGTGCCGAAATTTCGTGTTGTACAAAGCAGAGCTGTTTCTTTTAGTTATGAAAAGTATAAGATGCTGAATTCCCCTCTTTATTGGTGACCGCAAAACAATATGAATTATCTGTTACACGTCGACGTTGGGCCTATTAACCGCGGCGTAGCGTAGCGCGCATCTATACTGATTGGTCGCAGATATCTAGTTCTTGCTTGCCGGTCAATGAAAGACGCACGTTCTTGGCTACGCTGCGTTCCCTGTGCTCTACGTCGGAGTATAACATAGCCTTAAAGATTCACTCCAGCAGCGTAGAACTATTGCGGGAATAAAATGTATTGTTCTTGTATATTTATAACAAGACGTGATTGATAGGTTGATTGAAAATAGCTTTTTTCAGAAATAGATTGTTGGGGGGAAGAATGTGTTTTTTCCCAATTCCAGGATTCCACTGGCCTCCAACGCCGCGGCGGCCCTTTCTACCTGTCAATGCTGGCAGGCCGGATCATCGCCGCGCAGGATGCCCTCCCACCACTCCTTTGTCGTGTGTGTGATTGAATGTATAGTTGGTGGCGTATTGGCATGCCCATCCTGCGCGTCGTCGGGTATGCGTCCGGCCTCTCCCGGCAATGCGGGCAGTAGGAGCGAATGTAGTGTGTGGTACCAGAGTGTAGTTTAGCCAACCTTTGCAGTGTCTGTCTGTAGTTTCCTAAGAACGCATTCTTCTTTAGTCAACCTTTTGTCCTGAGGAGGGTATGTTTCTTCTGTTTAGAAGCAATACTCTCAAATATTTGGACGAAGAATATGGTCGCCAAGTCGAAGGAGGTGAGGGAAGAGTGGTTGGCATGAGGGGACCCAGAAAGGAAGTCCTCGGGCAGTGGCATTGGCGGCCTCGTTTCCCTTTTGCCCTGTCTTCTGGCGTCCAGATGAGAAGCACCTTCTTCGGTGGGTGTTTAAGAAGTATTTGATGGGTGACTGTGCAACAAAGTCCTGAATAAAGTGTCTTCAGGCTTCTAGCGAGGTCGCGAGAGTTATTGTCCGGAGGTTGGATGCGATGGCTAGGGTGATGGCTGCCTCTTCCCCTTTTGAGACGGTTTCGGAAGAAGGAAAAGACAATTCAAGGACCGTACTGTATTTGTTCGGCGCTGCCTCGAAAACTCTACATGTTTGACCAGTTTCCTTTTAAATCGGAGTGAGCGGCCACTCGGGCCCTCACTGCCAGGTGTACGACTATGTCTCAGAGGGCTGGAGAAAGCAAGATTGATTCCAAGAGTAACTCGGCGGTACCCATCGCTCCTAATCAACACGCCTGCCCACCTGCCACTGCTTCTTCCTTTCCTCCTGACAGCATCCTTGATGAACGCCACTTTCCTCCCGTTGTCGGTTAGTGAGATCGACCATATGGAATCCATGGACGACATGACCCGGGAGTGGCTAGACGCCAAACCATCTTGGAAAAGCTAAACAGAAAGGAAGCTCCACTCTCTCAGGCACAATGAGACAGCCAGGAAAGGACACTATCTCTGCAAACTCCGAATCACTGATAATCGGCGAATGGTATTCTGTTACTCGCCCGGTTTTCCATTATTCCATTCGAGAAAGAGACTTGTTTTAAATGCGAAAGCATTTCTTCTGGAAAAATGTAAAAGGTAAAATTACAAGAAAACAGACAAATGTAAGACAGAGATAGAGAGACATAATATTATATGGCTTTGATGTGCTCGGGGCTTCGTCCTTCCTTCTTTGAAAAGGTAAGGGGTATGGTGTGAGCGCTTTCTTCGGCATCCGAAGTTTGAATATTGTTGTAGATTGTCTAGAGATGTGTGATACTACACAAAATTGTTGCGATAGACGATTGAACAAGATAAAGAATTCATCGCAAAAGTTATGTGGTAGGGCCGCATATTTTGTTTTTCAGGCTAGATGACGCAATACCCGATACTAACGGGATCAGCCAGTACCGTCCATTCATTAATCTATCATTTGAAAGATGACATACACTTGCTTGGCTTGCTCTGGTCGTCTTTAGATTGCCTTGCAAGAACGAAAAGCGGATCGGAAAGGTACATCGCTGAACAGTAGCGGCGGCATATTGAGACTTAGCGAGTTCGTCGTGCCACAATGCCGCCGGCAAAAAGAACATCTACGGACAGAGGAGCATAATGGGTTCGTTCTAATACGACCAAGAGCAGTCGTGAAGGAGCAATGTTATTGTCAACTTAACCAGCAGAATATGGCCTTCATGGAAGAAACGTCAAACTTTTATTTGATTTAGACATAGATGGCAGCGGAGAACCGCAGAAAGACAGCCCCGTTTCTCTGTAATGTTTCCATTGGGAGTGGAAATAGTCCTTTGTTGGGCCTGCTTCAGACGGGGCAATTTCTACCACCAACTTGACGTAGTGACACCAGCAGCACGCGCCGTCCACGTTCACATGCACCAACCGAATTGCTACAATTTTCCATCATCATCATTAAGTTTAATTTGTTTGCACTATATAGACATACCGTTACTCACTATGAACATGATTTTACACCTTCAAATGATGTTCAGGATACTAACTCGTATTTCGGTAAATTTTTATTAAAACAATGAAAGCCGCTTACAACTCCCTGTAACGCCGATTACGAGCGCAGCTCTTGAGGAGGAGTGGAAGGCACGGAGGGGGGGTCAGTGACCAGAAGGTACGTTACCTCGAGGAGTAGGGCGGAGAGAAATTTTCCGCTAAATTTAGCGGGAAAATTTTCCGCTAAACTTAGCGGGGAAAATTTTCCGCTAAATTTAGCGACAACTATATTCGCTAACTTTAGCGTGGAAAATTTCGGCTATCAGATTCAGCGGAAAATTTGTCCGCACGATTCGACGGGAGAATGTTTCCGCTACGAATTTAGCGGGAAAATTTTCCTCTAAGTTAGCGGGGAAAATTTTCCGCTAAATTTACGGAGAGATCTTACCCATCATGCACGGCGTGGTTACGCCGACGGCGATCGTCCGACGGCGTTTCAGTCGACAAACCGCCTAAGAGCTGCGCCTAAAAGATGACCCATTTCCAACCAGAACTAAGTATTTAGTTGCCATCATCACCGCCAGAAGGAAGGGTGGTCACGTTAAACTCAGCGCGTCCCTGATGAGCATAAGCCGTGCTCCAACGGCCTCCGCAGTTGCCCGAGTTGGTTGTCCGTTTCCAAGCCGAAAGAAAGGACATTGGTCGAATCCTTCGCTGTTTTTTCTGCGGCTGTGCGTAACGCGGTTACCTTTCAAGCAACATCTGATTTGCGTTTTTCTTTCTAATTGAGAAAATAAGAGGATATGAATTTAGATTTGTTTCCTCTTCGACTTAACTGTGTCAGGGACATTTGCGGGGTTCGGTTTCTCTGGCCAAAACCTATCGGCGTGTGACAATAAACTTTCAAAATCTTTTGAATTCCCACTCCAAATAGTATTGGAAACGACCTTGTTCAGAAACAATGTTAAAAACCCTCACATTGAAATCTGAACCCTCTTCAATGCATGAGCAAAAACGAGACATGAAAGAAAGGTCAATAAAATCCTAAAAACAAAAAATATCAACACACCATTCCCTATTTTTTCCTGCCGAAAGCGTGTAAGAGAAAACTACTCAGAAAAATCAAATTAGTTGATTTCACCGATGTTGTCGGCATTACTTCATTAATATTTTTTTGAATTGACCACCTAAGGGTACGCAGCAACAGAGCGAGTTTTTGGCAAAGTCGTGGTAGGAGTTGTGCACGTTCTTCAGAGAATAAAATATAGTTGCTGAAAAATTAAAAGTTTAGGGGACGCTACTCCCAACTCTTCCCATTTTAGCAGAATGAACGCTCGAAGGGAAGCGCACTGCACTCCCGCGCTCTGCTAAATTGGAAATAGGTGGGAGTAGCTTCACCTGAACACTTAACCTGTCATCGTCTAGAGCAATTGATACTCGCCACTTAAACGAAGAATTTAAAAAGATGTGTTGCTCGTTCCTTTCTGAGAAAGTGATCGAGACGGTATAGCGAGAAATGCAAATAAATACAAGTAACGCTTCTAACTCCTTACGTAGCCTAGCAAGAAATACTTTGGGTGTAATGGCCTTTGCATATCATGCGATGAAGGCACGCGATTGGTACAGCAATCTGGTGAGAAAGTTATCAGTCACTGAAAATGATACGAAGTGATGTGTGAAAAGGTATCTGGAATGCAATAGATTTGTTTTTGTAATCGATACAGCAGAAGTGACATATGAGCGTAAGCACTCATGAAGACCTTAAACGAGTCGGCTGACTGAAGAAGCTGTTAATGAGATAGGCATACCACTGTCATACAGCCACTTCCTTAGATCCATTAGACGAATTATTTGAAGGTTCCGCGAACTAGCGCACGGCAATAGGCGCATATTGAGACCTGATGACGATTCTTTAAAAGAGATAGTCCTGAGGGACTCTAACGTGCCTCTCTGAAAGGGGTTTTAGTATTTATACAAGTAATGTTCCCCATTCATCGAGTTGCGCGCATTGCGGTGTATTCTGCACTAAGGTTGAACTTCCTTATGATCTACTATACCAAGTGAAGTTTTTGTCTCGACTGAGGGTAAACTTGCATTAAAGATGTCTTGAATACCTCCTAAAAGACAAAGTAGCGTTCAGGATTTCTTCAATGTTAGTCTAAGATGATATTTTGGTATACTCTTGAGAAGACTCCATAAACCGTCCGTCAAGTTTATTTGGCTAACGAGCGATGCGGCGAGCGCAGAAGCTTTTTCACGTCTGCTTGGTAATCTTTCTTCGCGCAGCCTTTGTCCGTTTTCATCGAAAGCTTTGAGACGTTGAGCTGCATTCGCTTGTAGTGTGCGTGTTTTCTTCCTGACTTCTACCACCACCTGCATCGTCTAATTTCTTGCCTGTGGTGTCGCGGATTTGACATGATGCGAAACCACAATATCATAAATGTATCAATATCTTTAAACCGAAATGCGCACATGGTCTGGTACGATATCTTTCTGGTTTTATGCTTCTGCCCGCCGCACACTCCATTTTGGCAGATATTTTCATATGGCGCGAATGATAAGCGTGAAATACGCCGCATGAACTCAAATTAGTTATCTATACTTCATTTCACACTAAGTGTGACCGGAGCTAACCAATCGCATAGAGCCAATCAAGCAGCGTCAATAGTGTGTCGTCAAGTCGCTCGTTCTTTCTTTGCGTTTGCTATCTTCGGCTAGACCAATCACGCACAGTATAAGAGGAAGATCAGGCCGTATTCACAGTGCGTGTTTGGTTTAATCGCTGGTAGCGAACGCACGAAAACAACGAACGCCGTGACGATGCACTTCGGCATTGCTTGATTGTATCCGTCGACTTTTAGCGTTGGCTATAGTCAGGTTTAGTGTAAGACGGACTATAGAAACAGCTTGTTAGAAATGCCTGATAATGAGGTTTTCAGGGGACTCGAACGGCCTGGTGAGACGTCAATATTAAGGCGGATATTTTAATTGCTAGCCCCAATCGTCAATCATATCCTGATGAAGTCGGAATTTTCGTTAATTGTTTCTTGAAGTATACACACTATGTCTTTTAAATTATCCTTTTGCCCCGTATTATAATAATTGTTTTGGGCATCTCGAAGCAGCGTTTCACGGTCGAGGCGGAATTACACGACTGAAAGAAAGGGAGCGTTAAAGCAATCGTTTGATAGATAGCTTATTGTATTTATTACTTGATTAACCTTTTTCTTTTTACAGGAAAACTGTATGACTTGCTAGCTGGATTTCTTCGTGTCGGCGTCCTCAACGGAAAAAACGAAACCTTCAGCGTTTGAAGCGGAAAGCCATATATTCATTGATTTTGCGCATACAACATACAGCACATCATTCGTTTCATTAAATAATAAGCACAGAACAAAGCATCCGAACAGCATACTTGATGATAAGGCGCTCCTGATAACAATGCGAAGCACGTAGCGCCCACCGCATACGGTTCACGGTAAGGATTACTGTTGCGTACGCTGCGGCAGCGACGGCATCTTGCCACGTGGTGAATGATTTCACTAGCCTTTCGTAGATAAAAAGCTTTGGTACCGTGCATTCACTTTTCTTTCATCAATCATTTGGTATAGTGCAGTGAGCAATCGTTGCAGGTGATACCACAGCTTCGCTGGCCAACAACCTTAACAACGTAAATTGAAGCCCCGACTTTTTTTTTATTTACCTCTTGTTTTTTTAGAAATTAGCATAACTCTTCAAAGAGTATATGCCAAACTTCAATCTGAAAATAAATGATAGCGGCTCAGCATAGCAATGTGTCGTCCCGCCAACACACTTCGGACGAAACTATAGTAAAGCGCGGATTTACATTTATGCTGCCTAAACTACGAACCAGATCGCGATTTCAAATGTCTCATAAAAACAAAACATGTGTGTAACCACGATTTATTTAAAAACAAAACATCGCGCATGATCGAACATGCCCAGGAACAGAATAAAAATATTTGAAGAGGGAAATCAATATTATTTTGACGTTTTCTTTCTTAATAAAGCTGAATTTATTTTGATGGCGGTAACCGTATTTAGAGAGCTACATTTAGATTATCAGTACTAGCCATCTACAACGTTCTTGTGGGCGCTGCTATCTGATGCTTAGTGCAGAGCAACGTTGCTACAACAGCTCAGTTGGGAAACTGCCTAAAGCCTGCTTCGAAAGGTGGCTCGGATCCGTACTCAAGAACCGAACTAATGGTGATCGCAACACCGCCATTTCTCCCGCAGCTACCACTCCGGCAACTGCACGGTTGAACGTATTGGTTCAGATCGACTCGCGCAAGGGCCGGTAGTGCCATCTCGCAGTGCCATTTCGCAGTGGCTATATAAATGAACTTTCATGTTTTGACTCATGTCTAAAGGGCGGCGATGTTATTATATTTAGTTTGGTCTCGGTGGACGCCAACGGTCCGCGTTCAAGGGCGAGACTCCCAACTCAGTGTTTTTTGTTGACGTTGGTGCAGAGAGAGATCAATAGACCCTTTTAGCAGTGCTGTGCGATGTAGCCGCGCCGATTCCATACTCGTGCGCACTTGCTGAAAGTGGTCACGTGCACCGCTCCGGCGGGCCCGCGGCCGCCATTACGGCTTATCCGATCGCAGAGGACAGTACTCTTGAATGGCCGCACAGCGGCTTTTCAGGTGCGTTTTGATTGCTGTGCGGGACTGTGCAAGCAGAAAGGCCTCGAGGATAAACTCCCATGTAGGACGAGATTTGCTATGTTGCTGCAAAAATGCAGCTGTCAACAAAAACAAAGTGCATCGATATAAACCACAATCCGCTAAGTGCCCGCTCCCTATGCTAAAATTTTTATTAAAGTCAAGAAATGTCCCCAAAAGAAGTTAAAGAACTATCATAGCTACGACAATAACCTGGTTTCCACAAAACAACATGGTTTTCGCAAATCTCTCTCTTGTGAGACTCACCTTTTGTCTTTCACTAATGACCTACTTTCCATTCTTGACCGTGGGTCCCAGGTTGACTGTGTGTTTCTTGATTTCGCCAAAGCTTTTGACAAAGTTTCTCATAAATTCTTCCTTTTTAAACTTAGCAAACTTAACATTGATCCTAATGTTTTGTCGTGGATTAAATGTTTCCTAACTAATCGATCTCAATATGTTTGTGCGAATGAAACTAATTGTTCCCTTAGTCCTGTTACCTCTGGTGTCCCACAAGGTTCCGTTTTAGGACCTCTTTTGTTCCTTATTTATATAAATGACTTACCTCTGTGTGTATCATCCTCAATAAGTTTATTTGCCGATGACTGTAATTTATCGTGAAATAACTAACGATTCTGACGCAACACTACTTCAATGTGACCTGTATGCTGTATCCGAATGGTGTAACTTATGGAAAATGACTCTTAACACTAACAAATGCAAATCCATGAGGGTTTCCCGTCGGGACACGTCCCCATCACCATACTCAATTTCTAACAACCTACTGGAATCTGTGACGTCTTACAAATATCTTGGTGTTCACATTACTTCTAACGTTTCATGGAAATTACATACTGATCATATTATCGCTAACGCTAACTCTATGCTTGGATATCTGAAAAGAAACTTCTCTTTAGCCCCAATATCATTAAAATTGCTTCTGTACAAAACTCTGGTTCGATCAAAATTAGAGTACGCCTCGTCAATCTGGGACCCCGGGCATACAACGCTTGTGACTAACGTTGAAGCTGTTCAAAATCGTGGAGTACGTTTTATCTATTCTAACTATCATCGCACCGCTAGTGTATCATCTATGAAAACCTCATTGTCCCTGCCTCTTCTTTCCTTACGGCGAAAAATATCTCGTCTATGCCTTTTCTACAAAATTTATCACTTCAACGCTTCACTAAAAGATAAGTTATTCCTTAACCCCGCATATATCTCTTCACGCATTGATCATCGTTTCAAGGTCGGCATTCCTCACTGTTAGACATCAGCATACAACGACTCCTTCGTACCAAGAACGTCTTCTGAGTGGAACCACCTTCAAGCATCTTTAGCAGCTGTCCCATCACTTGATTTATTTAAAGAAGCGCTTACTAATCACTTTTGTTAATATTTTGTCGAATTGATTGTGTTTTAATCACTGCCTTTTACGTTTGTATTTTCTTTTGAGTGAATTCTTATATGCCCCGCCCCCTCTGTAATGCCCTATGGGCCCTGAGGGTATTGAAATAAATAAATAAATAAATGAAAAGCATAGCTCTCCTTGAGGATACTTTATTCGGGCGTGGCGTACAAGCTCTTCTGAAATTCGGGTACTGCCTTCTTCGGGTGGCCCATTGTTTTCCTTGATGAGTGATCCGTTGTTTGAACCGACCGAGAAATCGTTATAAATCATCAGGGGGCAAAGAGACCAATACGAAATATACGAGGCTATGGGCTGAAGCAGTTCAGTCAGGCTAGCTACCTCTCGATCTTTGCTGGTAGCCGCCCCTTCCTGATGCAACGAGTTAATCAAAATACACTGTAAACAACCTCTATTTTCTCGGGGACATACTTTCGCGAATTTCGGAGCTTCAGAAATATCGCGAAAAATATCATCACGCACATAAATTACGCTTAAAAGGAATACTAAGCGTACCCCTCCAAAGTCAGTGAAACATTGTGCCCACCAAATATTCACGAAACCAACACTTCTTCAAATTTGTGAAATATCGATGCTGCGAAAATAGAGTTAACAGTATTTGCTTTCATCTTTGTTGAAAGACCTAAGAGGAGAAAACGTTGCCTCAAAGACTGCCACCGCCGACGAAGCCATCGTTCTTTATATTGTTGCTGCTGAAGACGCGATAAGGAACACGATCGTGCAAACGATGGCGTGACAAGCAATTCGATTGTTGATGTAAATCGCATCGCGAACGGAGACGCGAAAACGATTCCATCGCAAATCTGGACTGTGTCGCCAATTAAGATACAACCTAATCAATCGCCGATGTAAGAACGACCCTCGAAAACTGTTAAGTGTGAAGTAATCAGGAGCCGCTTACTGAAAGCCCAACGAGTAGCTTTACTCTGGTCGCTCACAACTGCCGATCTTGATGGCGGCGTGACCGAATGTCTCCGCATGCGCAGGCACGCACACTATCTGATCATGGCAGAAGAAGACGAGGCGCGTCTTCTTCTTTTGATATGTTATGCCGGACATAACACCTCCCCCACTAGACGTCATGTCCATATCTTTGAGGTGGTCGCCGGTCTCGGGAACTCCTTCGAGTGCCTGAAGTGTCAGGCTCTGCCGGCGGCACAACAGGAACCGATTCCTCGGGAACCGCAGTTGTACTGTTGTCCCTGATGGTTGTCGCGGGTCGCGGAGCCACGTCGTCACGGCTGCTAATGTCCCATGCGGGTGCCACAGCTGTCTGTGGAGGTTGATTATGCGATGCCACTCTTCGCGGCCGTATGTGGTTGGTGTGTCGGCGAATCGAACCTTGCTCTACCCGAATCATCCAAGAGCGATGTCCCAGCTGACGTTCGATCACTCCCGGTATCCAATTTTTACCGTCTGGAAATGTTTTAACCCACACTGGTTGGCCTACATTCAGCTTGCGTGGATTTGTAAAGGTGGCAGTGCTTTCAGGTGTCTCGGGGATGAACGTCTTTAGTCGCTCGAGAGCAGACGGAAGTTCCCTTCCAAAAATCATCCAAGCAGGTGTCTTTCCTGTTGCCACATGGATTGTTGTATGTTGTTTGAATAAAAATCTGGCAACCACACAATTCAGATCTTCTCTTCCTCTTTTAGCTAGTGCCATTTTCAGCTCTTGAACCATGCGTTCAGCCTGGCCGTTAGTTGCTGGATGGTATGGCGCGCTTGTGATGGATATTACACCGTTATTCCGGTAGAAAGTCTTGATGTCTTCGGACACAAACGCTGTGCCGTTGTCAGAAACCACCTTCCGTGGAACGCCAAAAGTTGCGAAGATAGCCCTCAATTCTCTAATGACTGCAGCCGACGTCATGTTCCGCATCACCCGGACTTCCACCCATTTAGTGTAGGCGTCCACGACAACCAGGAAAACTTGGCCTTCAACAGGACCCGCAAAGTCCATGTGAATAGTATCCCAAGGTTGGGAGGGTCTGTGCCAGACTGGTATGGGCTCCTTTGGTGGTGTCTTGCGGTGGGTCTGGCAGGCACTGCATTCTGCGACGAATGACTCTATGTCGGCGTCGATACCGGGCCACCAGAGGTAGCTCCGTGCGCATGTCTTCATTGCGACAATTCCACGGTGCCCCGCGTGAATCAATGTCAACGCGTCCGTCCTCAGCCGCGTGGGAATCACAATGCGTGCCCCCATGTCACACAATTTCGGTGTGTCGACAGTTCTGCCGCCTTTTTTGTGTAAGGTGCGAACTCTGGTGATTTGAGCCGATGAAGAGTGCCCTTCTGAATTGCTTCTAACACTTCAACCAGCACAGTGTCCTTTGCTGTCACTTCTGCAACCTGTTGTGCTGACAGAGGAGGCCGTGACAAGCCTTCAAACATCAATATGTCGCCAGGTGGATTCCGCTCGTCTTCTGTGTGTGGTAACGGAAGCCGACTGAGAGCGTCTGCGTTCTGGTGACGATTTCCTGGCCTGTACTTCAGGTCGTAGTGGTAGGCTGCCAGCTTCACGCACCATCTGGTCATCCTTGGTGATAATACTTGTGGAACAGGCTTGTTGGAGCCGATGATACCTAGGAGTGGTTGATGGTCCGTGAATATGGTCACGGACCTCCCAGCGATGTATTGATGGAAGTGGTGAACTCCGTACACGATGGCGAGGCCTTCACGATCCAGTTGAGAATAGTTCCGCTCGGCACTGCCTAGCGTTCTGGATGCGAAAGCGATCGGGGCCTCCCGCCCATCAGCATCTTGCTGCGCAAGTACGGCTCCCACTCCATATGGTGAGGCGTCGCAAGACAACACTAGAGGTCGTTTTTCATCATAGTGTGCGAGCACAGTGTACTTCGCCACTAGATCTTTCAACTTTTTGAAAGCCCTTCGGTGTTTCTCTTCCCACCTCCACTCTTTGTTCTGTTCAAGTAGTTCGTACAGCTCCTTCGCGATTGTCGCGCGATCCTTTAAAAACCTGTCGTAAAACGCCAGGAGGCCTAAAAAGGACTGTAACTGCGTCTTGTTCTCTGGTTCTGGTGCTTCGACTACTGCTTGGATCTTGTCCTGGGTTGGATGAATTCCCTCGGCATTTATGCGGTGACCTAAGAATTTTACCTCCTTCACGCCGAAGAAGCACTTGCTTTGCTTGAGCTTTAGCCCTGCATTTTCCAGTCGTGAGAGTACCTCATCCAGCCGACGCGCGTGCTCATCTGGAGTTGTTCCGCTGATGATTATATCGTCAAGGTAAACGCTAACTCCCGGAATGGCTGCGAGTGTGGTTTCCATGACTCGTTGAAATATCGCCGGGGCGGCCGCGATTCCGAAAGGTAGTCTCTTCACTCTGTAGAGCCCCTTGATCGTGTTGATCGTCAGTATTTCGGCGGTGGTATCCGTTACTCGCAGCTGCTGATACGCTTGCGCGAGATCAAGCGTCGAAAAGACAGTTCCTCCTTGAAGGTTTGATAGAGCCTCCGTCGGTGTCGGGAGCGGGTAGGATGCCGGCTTTGCTGCGTCGTTCACAGTACTGCGGTAATCCCCGCAGAGCCTCACGGATCCATCTTTCTTCCTGACAACCACGACAGGCGTTGCCCACGTAGAGTGTTGAACCGGCTCTATAATGCCTTGCTTCTGCAATGCTAGCAATTCGCATTCAACAACTGGCCGTAGTGCAAATGGTACTTGCCGGGCTTTGAGAAACTTGGGGGTTGCTGTTTCTTTCATCTCCAAGTGTACCGGTGGTCCGACGTACCCTGTGATCTCAGACTTGAAGACCTCACTGTGCGCGCTGAGCACCGTTGTGATAGTACGGTCTTGCTCAATGTGGTGAATACCACTGAGTCGAATCTGAAGTGCTGAGAACCAGTTGCGTCCCATCAGGTTGCATCCTGTTCCGGTTGTGACTAGGAGTGGCAGGATATAGTCCTTAGACTTATGCTTTACGTGTACTTGCGCTGAGCCGAGAACTCGGAGTCCTTCGCCGGTCCACGTCTGCAGCGTCATATCCTCTTTCTGCAACGGAGGTGGCTTGTTTGGCCATGTTCGCCTGTAGGTGTCTTGACTGATGACCGTGACTGCTGCACCAGAGTCAACTTCAAATTCTAGTGCTCTTCCTTCTACTTTAAGCGTTATGAGGTACTTGGGAACCACAACGCTGGCACGAACAGTATTCAGTTCCTGAATGTCAAAATCACTTACTGACTGATCAGTTTCGTTTTGGTCATCGCTCACCAGGTTGGTCGAGCGTTGTCCAGCTCCGGATCGAGCCTTGATTCGGCAAGCCTTCTCAATGTGACCCGTCTTTCTGCAAAATCGGCACGATGTTTTGCGAAATCGACAAGTTTCTGCGCTGTGTTGCTCATTGCAGCGGTAACACGGTAACTCTGGCTGACCAGTGGAGGTGGTGGCTGCCCGGTTCGTAGTTCTACTCATTTTGTTGAGATCTGTTTTGGGGAGTTTCAGCTCCTGCTGTTGTTGCACGGCACTCTCAAGTCTGATGGCAATATCGTAAGCTTGCTTGAATGTGAGTTTTTGTTCTGCAAAAAGACGTTGTTGAATACGCTCATCTCGAACTCCGCAGACGAAGCGGTCACGAAGCATCACGTCCAGCGGCAGCATCGTTGGATTGGAAGCCAATATGCCTCCGGAGCTCGACGATCCCGCTGACTCTGTGCCGCCGGAACTCGACGAACCCGCTGTCGTCGTTGGCGATGTAGCTGTCGTCAACACGCCGAAGTTACAGTCAGTTGCCAATTTCTTAAGTGCTGCCACGTAGCAAGCAATGGACTCCCCTGGATGTTGATCACGCCTCTGAAATTTGCTTCGACAGAAGAGTTCGGATGGTCTTGGATCGTAATGGTCCCCTAGCAAGGACATAATGTCGTTGAAAGAAACTTCCCCTGGCTTGTGGGGTGCAACTAGCGCTCGAACCGTGTTGTAGGTCTCTGCGCCGCATAAAGTCAGCAGTAGCGCCCTCTTCTTTCCGGCGTCTTGCACATCGTTCGCCTGGAAGTAGAAGTCCAAGCGCTCCGCCCAGGCCGACCATGCCGTACCGTCGAACTCTTCGATCTTGCCTTGTAGCGCTGACATCGTTCAAGCGATGCAAGTCTTCCCTTGTGCGGTTCTGGTCCGCCTTCGTCGCCAATGTTAAGTGTGAAGTAATCAGGAGCCGCTTACTGAAAGCCCAACGAGTAGCTTTACTCTGGTCGCTCACAACTGCCGATCTTGATGGCGGCGTGACCGAATGTCTCCGCATGCGCTGGCACGCACACTATCTGATCATGGCAGAAGAAGACGAGGCGCGTCTTCTTCTTTTGACATGTTATGCCGGACATAACACTCTCGTTCTTTATTATTTTGTTTGGTACAAGTTCGCCGATCAAACCTTTATTTTCAGTTCACTGTTCGTCTTCTCGTCACCTTCGTCCATGACAATATATCGGTGGCGTCGGCGTCCATCAGCGCAGTAAAACCCTATATTAAAGCCTGCCGGCACACCGCCGGCTCGCAGCTAACTCTCCCATTCTCCTACTGCCTGGTGCCATAGTACGTCCACACGACCGTCAATAGTACGCCGCCCTTTGTTTTCCGGTGAGCTGGAGAGGAAGAAAACCTCATTTTAATGATTTCTCGTGTAGAAGTTAATAA